>CM061752.1:136360645-136543758 GCA_030979885.1 Lolium multiflorum
GAAAAAAAATATAGTTTCACTAGAAGTGACCTGATAAGTTGTCGATGAAGAAGGGGGTGCCTTGGGCATCCCCAAGCTTAGATGCTTGAGTCTTCTTGAAATATGCAGGTATGAACCACCGGGCATCCCCAAGCTTAGACATTTCACTCTTCTTGATCATAGTATATCATCCTCTTCTATTGACCCTTGAAAACTTCCTCCACACCAAACTTCAAGCAAACTCATTAGAGGGTTAGTGCATAATAAAAATTCACATGTTCAGAGGTGACACAATCATTCTTAACACTTCTGGACATTGCACAAAGCTTCTGAAAGTTAATGGAACAAAGAAACTCATTCAACATAACAAAAGCGGCAATGCGAAATAAAAGGCAGAATCTGTCAAAATAGAACAGTCCGTAAAGACGAATTTTGCAGGGGCACTTAACTTGCTCAAACGGAAAAACTCAAAACTAATGAAAGTTGCGTACATATGTGAGGATCACGCACGTAAATTTTCAGATTTTTTTGACTCTTCTACAGAGAGATCTGCGCGAATTCGTGACAGACAGCAATGCTGTTTCTGCGCAGCAATCCAAATCTAGCATCAACTTTACCATAGAGACTTTACTTGGCACAAAAACATGATAAGGAGAGGTTGCTACAGTAGTAAACAACTTCCAAGACACAACAAAACAGTAGCAAAATAAACACATTGGTTATCTTCCAAGAAGTTCTTTCTTTATAGCCATTAAGATGGGCTCAGCAATTTTAATGATACTCTTGCAAGAAATAAGAGTTGAAGCAAAAGAGAGCATCAAGGAGAAAATTCAAAACACATTTAAGCCTAACCCACTTCCTATGAAAATGAATCTTGTACACAAATAAATTCATGAAGAACAAAGTGGCAAGCATAGAAAAGCAACACAAGTGTAATTTCAAGATTCTCAACATAAAGAAGGGAAACTTAATATTATTAAGATGCATATAACCATGTTTCCCTCTCTCATAATAACTTTCAGTAGCATCATAAACAAACTCAACAATATAACTATCACATAAAGAATTCTTGTCATGAGCCACATGCATAAAATTATTACTCTCCACATAAGCATAATCAATTTTATTAGTTGTAGTGGGAGCAAATTCAAAAAAGTAGCTATCACTATTATTCTCATCAAGTGTAGGAGGCATAGTATAATCATAATAAAATTTACTCTCCATAGTAGGCGGCACCAAAAGACCACTATCATTATAATCATCATAAATAGGAGGCAAAGTATCATCAAAGAAAATTTTCTCCTCAATGCTTGGGGGACTAAAAATATCATGCTCATCAAAACTAGCTTCCCCAAGCTTAGAATTTTCCATATCATTAGCAACAATGGTGTTCAAAGCGTTCATACTAATATCATTGCTACTAGCATGCAAATAAGATTCCATAGGTTTTTTAATTTTTGCAGCAAACAATCCATGTCTTAACTCAGGAAATAGAATAAGAAGCTCACTGTTGCTTTCCATTATGCCTAACTAGTGTAAACAAGAAACCAAAAGATGCAATTGCAGGATCTAAAGGAAATAGCTTCGAGCACTTACAACGGCAACAGAAAATAACTTAGGGACCGGAGTATGAGTGCCTTTTACCTTACCTCCCCGGCAACGAAAATAGCTTGATGTCTACTCACGCTTCTTTTCCTGTAGACAGTGTTGGGCCTCCAAGAGCAGAGATTTGTAGAACAGACAAGTTTTCCCTTAAGTGGATCACCCAAGGTTTATCGAACTCGGAGGAAAGGTCAAAGATATCCCTCTCAAGCAACCCTGCAATCACGATACAAGAAGTCTCTTGTGTCCCCAACACACCTAATACACTTGTCGGATGTATAGGTGCACTAGTTCGGCGAAGAGATAGTGAAATACAAGTAGTATGGATGTATATGAGTGGTAATAGCAATCTAAATAAAATATGGCAGCGAGTAAACATGCAACAGAACAGTAAATAAGCGGTGTTTGCGGTATTGGAAACAAGGCCTAGGGATCATACTTTCACTAGTGGACACTCTCAACATTGATCACATAATAAATAACTCTTTCTCATATGTGCTACATACACTCTTTTGTTGGATGACAAACACCATTCGTTGTGTAGGGCTACAAGAGCTCCCTCAAGCCGGAGTTAACAAGCGCCACAACATTCGGCATTCATATTTAAGTAACCTTAGAGCATAATAGATCTTTGCAAAATAAACCGAGAACTAACATAGCATACACACTGTCCACATTACGCTATGAAAGGAGGAATAGATCACATCAAAACTATCATAATGATAATTAACTCCACAACCTACAAGAGATCATCATATTGAAAGATCGAGATGTCGCCTAGAGGGGGGGTGAATAGGCAATTACAAACTCTTTCGGATTTGTCTTGTAAGAATGCGGAATTAAACTATCGTTTAGTTTACAAGCACAAACCCTAGATATGCTAAGCTCAACTAGGTATAACAATAACAACTAGAGCTAAGCAAGATAGGCACAAGATATATGTAGCACAAGTGATAGCAAGATATATATATACTTCAAGCACGATGGCTATCACAAGGAAAGAGAGCTCGGGTATAGAAATAACCGAGGCACGCGGAGACGAGGATGTATTCCCGTGTTCCCTTGCTTTGCAACAAGGTACGTCACGTTTGGAGGAGTGGAGGTCCCACGAAGGATTCCCCGCGCCACGAAGGCTCACCCTATTCTCCGAACCACACCCACGAAGGATAATGGCCCTTTCCTTATGGTTAGCTTTTCCTCCGCTCCGGAGATGGCAAGCTCCACAACCACTTCACAAGCTCCACGAAGGAGAAGCCCGGGCCTCTTCACAATCTTCTTGAAGAGATCACCGGAGCACCAATCACCAAGCCAACTAGGAGGTCACCCTCCAAGAGTAACAAGCTCACGGTCTCTCACTCGAACAAATCGTGGTGGAGAGCTCAACACTATGCAATGATGCAAAGCAAGAACACCGGAGGTGTTCAAGTCCTTCACACTCAAATCCCACCAAAGCAACGAATGCTAGGATGAGATTGGAGAGGAAGAACAAGGGGAAAGTCAACTAAAGACTCCAAGATCTAGATCCCAAGAGATTCCCTCACTTAGAGAAGAATTGGTTTGGTGGAAGTGTAGATCTAGATCTCCTCTCTCAAATCCTCAAATATGAGCAAGAATCATGGGGGGAACAAGAGAGAGAGCAACTTCTTCAAATGCAACAATGGAGGTGAGAGAATGGGGAAGAAGTAGATGCTCAAGGTGGAAGAAGGGCTATTTATAGTCTAGGGAGAAAAATAACCGTTGGAGAAAAAACTGTGTGCAAATCGCATAAAAAACGAGCTAAAAAAGAGCCCACGGTTGCCAGGCCGGTCGACCGCCTGGGCCGGAGAGGCCGGTGTGGCCCGGTCCGACCGGCCCAGCAACCGGGCGGGGCTGGCGCGCGGCGGCTAGCCCAGGGGGCGCGCAGGGGCAGCGGCCGCGCGGGCTGCGCGGCGAGGCGCGGGGCGGAGGAGGCCGTGTGGGCCGAATGGGGCGGAGCGGCCCGGCAAGGGATCCGGCCGGACCGGGGGCTGCGCCAGCAGGCGGTCCACGGACCGAGCCTGCAACCGGTCAAAAGGCCAGAGGCCCCTGGACACGGGCCGGATGGCACCGGTGCCAAGTCCGGTCGCCGACCGGGTGGGCCGGCGGCTGGGCCGGTCCGGCCGGCTGCCCCCTTTCCCTTTTTCCTTTTATTCTTTTCTCCATTTCCTTTTTCCTTTTTCTTTAATAACTTTTGCTCCCGAATCCCGATTCGAATGAAACCAGTTTTGTTTGGAAGACAACAACAAATGCTATCCTATGGAAAGTGAAAACACAAGAATCTATAGGAGGGGATTTTATCATGAATATAAAAGGTAGAACCTTATATCATGAATAACCGGTAAAATCACCCAACCTCGAAAACGCAATAGAAGATGCATGCGGATTCCGTTTTCGATGAACTTGGGCTTGTTGTAAAGCTAGCAACAAGCTCAAGAACCTCACACAGAGAAACACCAAGAAGCAATACGGATATGCAAAGTATGCAAAGGATTGAGCTCCCTAAGACGATGTGATCAAGTTACCCAACCGAAAGCCCCTCTTAATAGTGCGGCTATCTATCCTATAATCCGGTCTCCCAACAACCACCTTGAGACCGGTAAAAGGAAAACCTATCAAGGTCATACCTTTGCCTTGCGCATCCCGCTTGATCTTGATGATAACACTTCACGCTCCACTCAAGCCGGAATGCATCACTTGATCATTGTCGCTTCGTGTATACTCACAAATGCTCCCCCATACACCATGATGGGAAAGCTTCATTGATGCACATCTTCACATGTCCATTATCACCAAATGGACGGCAAGCTTCAAGCATGTGATCCACTCAAGATGCTCATCTTGAACTTGCCCAACTCAACCTTGTATCTTCTCATACTCACTTAAGATAGAGCATGGCTAATATTGAGTTCCACATAAGAACTCCATCTTCATTTCTTCTTCTTGATCATATCACATATATATCTTCATACCGATGATCTTGATGCCAATACACAAGGTATATCTTTATCTTCATGGCATCCATACTTGAATCCAACACATGGAGAGCAAGTAGTACCTATGGAATATTCCTTCATATAAACTCAATGAAAACATTAGTCCATAGGGGTTGTCATTAATTACCAAAACCACACATAGGGGCAATGTACCCTTACAATCTCCCCCATTTTGGTAATTGATGACAACCACAATAAGAGGGTTTATATAATGAATATTAGTGACAAGTACGCAACTTATCCGAGAATAAGTTGTATACAAGAGGTTGTATTTGATATGGTCAAGTAACACAAAGCAACTAGTCCATATCAAAACCGGCTCTACTCACACAACTACAACAAATGCAATGGATGTGAGTAGAACCAATATATATAGAGAAAACTCCCCCACAATGTATGCACGTGTGATGAATATGAATTCATTGCATACATTGTCAAGATTAACCTTTGGGATAGTTTCCACTATATATATACAACCATGCAAGACATATAAATATGGAATGCATGAGAGGCAAAACACTTAAGCACAAACCAAGCTTAAGTATTAAAACCATTCCCTTAAACCCTCTAAACTTCTCCCCCATTGGCATCGATTGTCAAAATGGGTGAAAAATTTAGAAGGCCAATATAATGTGAGTTCCTCCCCAAAGTGTGCACTTCTCATAATTTGAGTGGAATCAAGTGCACATATCCAATGATGAATACTTGAAGGAAGTCAAACTATATTGAGGATCAAAGATTGCAAAAAGATAACATGGTGAAGTGAGCTTCAATAAATAAAGCAAGCAATCAAAGATCCAATTGGACAAACAAAGATATCATGATAAGAGAGATATAGTGCTCTAAATAAAATAAGAAAGCTCCCCAAGGTTTGTGCACAATTTATAATGTTTGCATTTGAATACAATATGCACAAACATGGAATCCTCACTCCCTATATATCATTTAGAACGCAACTAAGATAAAGAGAATATGCTTATCAAGAACAACTTTAGTCCAAAAATTACGAGATATGAGTGCAAGAAGGAAAACAAATAAACCAAGCACTCATAAATCTCCTTTACCAACACCACTAAGAAACAAAGGATAAAAGATGGTTGGCAAAGAACAAAGATATCAAGGTGATGAATTAACGCTCTTATGTATATAAGTTTCTAAAGTGGACAAAATGATCCATAAAGAAACATGCACACACAAGAGGTTAACAAAATAAATAGGACTAGATATCCAAAATGAAGTCATAAAATATACCAAAGGATGTTTGCTTAAAAGCATATATAGCCTATGGCTCCACTTTTTCACTTATGGTATATAAATGAACTTCAACCAAATAAAATCTCAAAAACATCACAACTAACAATAAGGGAAGTAAGGCTAGTTGGAAAGTTTTGAGAAAGGCAACAAGTATCTCAAATACGGATTTATTTTACAAATTCATCAATATTGCACACAAGAGCTCTTTGAGGAATTGATATGCAATAAATTGCTAGAGGGCATATTTGTGATAGGTGAATCATAAAATATGATATATATATATAACCTATCATATGCATCTTCTCAAATTACTCAAGTGTTCAATAAGAGGTTTTATTTTAAAAGGGTTTTTCAAGAACCGCAATATTTTCGAAATAAATAATTTCATGCCAAGATACAACCTACAAGAGATTGGATGCTATATGAGAATGCATGAATAAGATACTTGTTACCGAGATAGCAATGGCTTGATGTAGTGGATAAGAGTTCATCGATCATCCTAACTTGACTCCAATTCTCATATGGTGACAACACCTTCCTTATAGATGAGACAAGCCTCCATTGCATCTCCAATGTACCTAAAACATCATTCAAGTACATCTTGGTCCCCAAACTTATTGGGTCCAAAAATGGTTAGACTAACCACAATACATAGGATACACTCCATATCAATATGTGCATATTTGTAGATGAAATTTGAATTTCATGCACATCTTAGCCATTTAGGATTTGATGGAGTATACCCTATATAATGGATCGAAGAAAGAAAGCATGCTATAAATATAAATAAATTGCATATAAGCACGCACAAAGACTTTTAAAGATCCAAGAAAGATATACTTTGGACAAAACACCAAATGAATTGGATAAGGCATAAAGGTGTGACCAAACAAATTTGTTGTCCAAATTATATCAAAGACGCAAATCACAAAAGATTTGTTCAACAAAGTTCAACAAATGAACTAAGAAGAAACCATTGAGCATAAAGGATGAAATAAAGCAAACATGCTCAAAGATTTATCTCATTCAACAAATAAAGCATAGAAGAAGGAATGAGATAGCAAAACTCCCAAAAGAGCAAGGTTCGAACAAATAAACCAAACCCTCTACACTTTTCACAATGGCACAATGTACCGTAAGGAAAAGGTTTGTCTTCCAAAACAAACACTTGATATGAATCAAGAGAATTTATCAAAAGATTTTTCAAAGGAACAAAGAAGACACGTGGGAGCAACAAGGATTTCTTGGAAATAAAATAAGTAAATAAGAGGCAATCCAAGGTGAAGATGATCCATGAATTCAACCACATACAAGGTTATCAATTGTCAAAGACAATGAGTATATTGGAAATAATTTCCGGTGGTGAATTGACAATGATAGTAAGGATCAACTTCACAATAAAGGGCATAGGATAAGTATATAAAATTAAGCACTATGCACGGATGAAGATTCTTGATAGCTTCAACTAGTCACACAATCACGCACGGCAATGATTAGAATAACTTGAAGCAAACGGTGTCCCAAATAAGATATAGAGATATGTATTTGAGGAAAACCGTACCAAGAATTTCTTAATCAAACAAGAGTCCATAAGATGAGCCAATAAAATATTTTTATTAGGAATGGAGCTTGTTTGAGCAAACATGCCACCTAGGAACAAGATAATTAAGAGCATCAACTCTAAGTGGCATAACCTCATATGTTCACATTTTCTAGGTTTGTGATATGTACAAAACATATTACTCCCCCATAATGTGATAAAACATTTCTTCTAAACAAGAGGCAACTTAAAATTCAACTAGAGATGATTAATGGATATTTTAGAATTTGAATTTCTCATGAGTATGACACACCACATAGTGACTAGATAATCTTGCAATATCAATACTAGGTGGTGGTACCCATGTACACATATTTTAAAGAAAGAGAGATGCACAAAGCATATCACTCCCCCAAAATGGGATGTTCCATTAATCACTTCAAAGGGAGCCAAATAAGATATCATCAAAATGCATTAGGCTCCAAAACAATACACAAGTATATGATGAGTCAAACAAACATACTTGAATACACAAGATAGGTAAGTAAGACACAACACATACACACAAATATTTGGTACAAAACCAAACATGCAAAGGGGCAAGTAACTTACAATAAATATGATGAGTTGAAGTATAAGTTACCGCAAAGAGGAACATTGGATATAAGATATAGATGATAATCCATATGACTTGACTTGGTCAAAATATAATATATGAAGATCCCTTAATTCTTCATGAAGTAGCCAAGTCTCCAATGACCTCCACATGCACCTATTGATTACGTTTGAGCTTGTTGGTCCCCAACCAAGTTGGGTCCTAAGAGGTTAGTCACAATAGGCTTGGCAACCCAAATGGTCCTTTTCTTGAGACCACTTTGAGTTCCAACAAACTTGGCAAACACATTGCCATCCTTATCCTTCCCTAGAGAATAATCATCATCAACAATTATAGGGTTAGATAAGGTACTACCTAAACATGAAGAAGCAAAGTGCCCCTTCACACGGCATAAGTAGCAAGTGTTCCCCTTTCTCTTCTTTATTGATTTCTTCTCTTGGGGAACAATATCTTGATTCTTCTTGGGAAGTGGCCTATCTTCAACTTGAGGTCGAGCATGAGCTTGACCTTGACCTTGTGGCCGTTTCCCTTGTTGTTTCTCACTCAAGTGCTTCTTCTTCTTCAATGGGCATGATCTAACATGATGCCCTTCAACCTTGCACTTGAAGCAAACCAACTTGGCCGGATCCTTGACTTTGTCTTGGCCCTTCTTCTTGTTGCTCTTGCTCTTGGACTTGTTCTTGTTATTGGAATTGAATCCAAGTCCACTCTTGTCATTGGGGGATTGTTGCATACTCAACATCTTGTCAAGTGCGGATTTCCCTTCATGACGCTTTTCCAAGTCTTTCTTTAAAGAAAGGACTTGGGCCTCGAGCTCTTTGATTTCCTCTACATGGTTAGTAGAAATACAAGTACTAGAGGAAGTAGAAGCTTCATTATTAGAGCAACAAGGCAAAGCAAGTAATCCAACACAAGGTGTATCACTAGTTTGACTAGATGGACTACTAGGACTAGCACATGTCGATATAGCATTTGTAGTAGAGATTGTGCTAATGTCCACATGAGGCTCACAAGATGTTACCTTAGTGATACAAGCCTCATGAGCTAACTTTAGCCCATCATAGGAAATTAGAAGATCATTATGAGAGCTTGAGAGCTTTTTATGACTTTCTTCCAATTCCCTATAATTGCTAGTTAGCAACTCTAGTTGAGCCCTTAGCTCAACATTCTCCTCTAAGGTAGATGCTTCACAAGAATTAGAGTTAGTAGCACAAGCATCAACAATAGTTTTCTCATTTTCATGCTTATAGGATTCAAATTTTTGTGTGAGCATAAAATTAGTATGCTTCTCATCTTTTAGCTCATGCTTGAGGAGAGTGAATCTCATTTCCCCATTTTCGATATGGGACTCCAACTCCACTATGGTTTCCCTATATTTACTCAAGGTATCCATAGAGTGTTCGAGATTAGCACGAGCTTCTTTATTACCATGAAGAGAAGCATATACCATTGCCATATTATGCACCAAGATATTATATTCTTCATCATTGTCATCATCATCACTTTCATCATTAGAGGAAGTATTAGGAGTCAAAGTAGGAGATACCTTTGATCCATTTGCCATAAGGCACATGTGCAAACCGGAGGATGAAGATGAAGAAGTTCTTGAATCCTCATTTGAAAACATGTCTTGATCCATAGAGTGTTCGGTTTCCTCTACATTGTTAGTCAAACAACTAGAGGAGATAGAAGCATTTTGATTATGGGAGCAAGACAAGGCAAGCATATCATCATGGGATTTATGTGAGCAATTTACACATGATATGCGAGGACTATCAACACAAGCATGTAGATTATTTTCAATGCTAGATGTGTCTAAGTCCAAAGAGGAAGCATTGCAATGGGATAGAGATGAAGAATCATCACTATTGAGCACAATATCAACATTGCAATTTTTCTCACCACTCACCATATCATTACCTCGTGTCTTGCTACACGTTGGTGAAGTGGAAGAAGATGAGAACTCATCACGGCCGGAGGTGGAAGCAACTTGGAGCTCTTCATGATGTGAAGGGGAAGAGAGCTCCTCGGAGTCACCACCGACCAATTGAGAAGTGGATCCACCAAACATTTCCTTAAGCTTGATCCACATCTCATGAGACGATTTTCGCTTTATATATATCAAGAACCTACGAAAATCGGGTCTCAAGGAGAATAAAAGCTCATTAGATACTTGAGCTTCAAGATGTAAGTTTTTCTCATCCTCTAAAGATAGATTTTGAGGATCCATCGGAGGAGAAAAACCTACATCTAGAAATTGCTCAATGTTTGGACACAAGGTCCGAAGTTTGCAAAGCAAGCAATTTCGCCACAAAAGATAATTTGTGCCAACAAAGATAATTGTGTCATTGTGCACTAAATTACTAGCCGACATCTTTACTCTCAAGGCGGTGAAGCCTAAAACAAGGAGAGACCTTGCTCTGATACCAATTGAAAGATCGAGATGTCGCCTAGAGGGGGGTGAATAGGCAATTACAAACTCTTTCGGATTTGTCTTGTAAGAATGCGGAATTAAACTATCGTTTAGTTTACAAGCACAAACCCTAGATATGCTAAGCTCAACTAGGTATAACAATAACAACTAGAGCTAAGCAAGATAGGCACAAGATATATGTAGCACAAGTGATAGCAAGATATATATATACTTCAAGCACGATGGCTATCACAAGGAAAGAGAGCTCGGGTATAGAAATAACCGAGGCACGCGGAGACGAGGATGTATTCCCGTGTTCCCTTGCTTTGCAACAAGGTACGTCACGTTTGGAGGAGTGGAGGTCCCACGAAGGATTCCCCGCGCCACGAAGGCTCACCCTATTCTCCGAACCACACCCACGAAGGATAATGGCCCTTTCCTTATGGTTAGCTTTTCCTCCGCTCCGGAGATGGCAAGCTCCACAACCACTTCACAAGCTCCACGAAGGAGAAGCCCGGGCCTCTTCACAATCTTCTTGAAGAGATCACCGGAGCACCAATCACCAAGCCAACTAGGAGGTCACCCTCCAAGAGTAACAAGCTCACGGTCTCTCACTCGAACAAATCGTGGTGGAGAGCTCAACACTATGCAATGATGCAAAGCAAGAACACCGGAGGTGTTCAAGTCCTTCACACTCAAATCCCACCAAAGCAACGAATGCTAGGATGAGATTGGAGAGGAAGAACAAGGGGGAAAGTCAACTAAAGACTCCAAGATCTAGATCCCAAGAGATTCCCTCACTTAGAGAAGAATTGGTTTGGTGGAAGTGTAGATCTAGATCTCCTCTCTCAAATCCTCAAATATGAGCAAGAATCATGGGGGGAACAAGAGAGAGAGCAACTTCTTCAAATGCAACAATGGAGGTGAGAGAATGGGGAAGAAGTAGATGCTCAAGGTGGAAGAAGGGCTATTTATAGTCTAGGGAGAAAAATAACCGTTGGAGAAAAAACTGTGTGCAAATCGCATAAAAAACGAGCTAAAAAAGAGCCCAGCCGGTTGCCAGGCCGGCCGACCGGCCTGGGCCGGAGGAGCCGGTGGTGCCCGGTCCGACCGGCCCAGCAGCCGGGCGGGGACTGGCCGCGCTGCAGCCCAGGGCGCGCAGGCAGCGGGCGCGCGGGCTGCGCGGCGGGAAGGGGCCCGCGGGCGAGGAGGCCGTGTGGGCCGAATGGGGCGGAGGCGGCCCGAAGGGATCCGGCCGGACCGGGGCTGCGCCGAGCAGGCCGGTCACGGACCGGGCCTGCAACCGGTCAAAAGGCCAGAGGCCCCTGGACACGGCCGGATGGCACCGGTGCCAAGTCGGTCGCCACCGGGTGGGCGCGGCGGTCCGGCGGCTGCCCCATTCCCCCTTTTTCCTTTTATTCTTTTCTCCATTTCCTTTTTCCTTTTTCTTTAATAACTTTTGCTCCCGAATCCCGATTCGAATGAAACCAGTTTTGTTTGGAAGACAACAACAAATGCTATCCTATGGAAAGTGAAAACACAAGAATCTATAGGAGGGGATTTTATCATGAATATAAAAGGTAGAACCTTATATCATGAATAACCGGTAAAATCACCCAACCTCGAAAACGCAATAGAAGATGCATGTGGATTCCGTTTTCGATGAACTTGGGCTTGTTGTAAAGCTAGCAACAAGCTCAAGAACCTCACACAGAGAAACACCAAGAAGCAATACGGATATGCAAAGTATGCAAAGGATTGAGCTCCCTAAGACGATGTGATCAAGTTACCCAACCGAAAGCCCCTCTTAATAGTGCGGCTATCTATCCTATAATCCGGTCTCCCAACAACCACCTTGAGACCGGTAAAAGGAAAACCTATCAAGGTCATACCTTTGCCTTGCGCATCCCGCTTGATCTTGATGATAACACTTCACGCTCCACTCAAGCCGGAATGCATCACTTGATCATTGTCGCTTCGTGTATACTCACAAATGCTCCCCCATACACCATGATGGGAAAGCTCCATTGATGCACATCTTCACATGTCCATTATCACCAAATGGACGGCAAGCTTCAAGCATGTGATCCACTCAAGATGCTCATCTTGAACTTGCCCAACTCAACCTTGTATCTTCTCATACTCACTTAAGATAGAGCATGGCTAATATTGAGTTCCACATAAGAACTCCATCTTCATTTCTTCTTCTTGATCATATCACATATATATCTTCATACCGATGATCTTGATGCCAATACACAAGGTATATCTTTATCTTCATGGCATCCATACTTGAATCCAACACATGGAGAGCAAGTAGTACCTATGGAATATTCCTTCATATAAACTCAATGAAAACATTAGTCCATAGGGGTTGTCATTAATTACCAAAACCACACATAGGGGCAATGTACCCTTACAATAGCCTACGACAAGAACCACATGGTGCACACACTGGCACCTTTACACCATGCAGGAGGAATAGACTACTTTAATAACATCACATGAGTAGCACATAGACTAGTAGCGATACAAATCTCATCATATGGATCTCAATCATGCAAACAATTCATGAGATCATTGTGTTGGAGTACAGAGAGAGAGATTAACCACATAGCTACTGGTACAGCCCTTAGCCTCGAGAACTACTCCCTCCTCATCATGGAGACAGCGATGGCGGTGAAGATGGCGGTGGTGTCGATGGAGAAGCCTTGGGGCACTTCCCCGTCCCGACGGCGTGACGGAACAGAGACTCTGTCCCCGGATCTTGGCAATGGCGGCGGTTCGGAAGGTTTCTCGTACCGTGGCTTTTTCGTCTCGAAGTTTTAGGTCAGGGGCTTTATATAGGCGGAAGGGCAGCCTCGGAGGGGCCTGGTGGAGCCAGACCATAGGGGGCGCGCCCACCCCCCTGGCCGCGCCGCCTATTGTCTGGTGGCCCGTGGCCCCCTCGGTTCCTCTCGTGTTAAAGCTTCGTGGAATTCTAAGATGCCGGGCGTTGATTTCGTCCAATTCCGAGAATATTTCCTTACTAGGATTTCGAAACCAAAAACAGCAGAAAACAGGAACTGACACTTCGGCATCGTCAATAGGTTAGTTCCGGAAAATGCATCAAAACGATATAAAGTGTGAACAAAACATGTAGGTATTGTCATAAAACAAGCATGGAACATCAGAAATTATAGATACGTTGGAGACGTATCAAGCATCCCCAAGCTTAGTTCCTACTCGCCCTCGAGTAGGTAAACGATAACAACAAATAATTTCTGAAGTGACATGCTACCATCATAATCTTGATCAACATTATTGTAAATCATATGACATGAATGAAGTGATTCAAAGCAATGATCTATAGTTTGCTAACAAATAGATAACATATAGCAAAACTTTTCATGGATAGTACTTTCAAGACAAGCATCAAAAAGTCTTGCATAAGAGTTAACTCATAAAGCAATAAATTCAAAGTAAAGGCATCGAAGCAACACAAAGGAAGATATAAGTTTCAGCAGTTGCTTTCAACTTTCAACATGCATATCTCATGGATAATTGTCAACACATAGTAATATGATGAATGCAAATAAGCAAGTATATAAGAATCAATGCACAGTTGACACAAGTGTTTGCTTCTAAGATGGAAGGAAATGGGTAAACTGACTCAACAATAAAGTAAAAGATAGGCCCTTCGCAGAGGGAAGCAGGGATAAAATCATGTGCTAGAGCTTTTCAAGTTTTGAAATCATATAGAGAGCATAAAAGTAAAATTTTGAGAGGTGTTTGTTGTTGTCAACGAATGGTAGCGGGTACTCTAACTACCTTATCAACCAGACTTTCAAGAGCGGCTCCCATGAAGGACGTTATCTCTACCAGCAAGGTAGATCATCCCTCTTCTCTTTTGTTTACACATGTACTTTAGTTTTATTTATTAGATGACACTCCCCCCAACCTTTTGCTTACACAAGCCATGGCTAACCGAATCCTCGGGTGCCTTCCAACATTCACATACCATGGAGGAGTGTCTATTTGCAAATTTAAGTTGCTTACTGATAGATTAGAGCAAAACATGTGAAGAGAATTATTAATGCAAGTTAATTAATTGGGGCTGGGAACCCCATTGCCAGCTCTTTTTGCAAAATTATTGGATAAGCGGATGAGGCCACTAGTCCATTGTGAAAGTCTGTCAAAAGTAAATGACAAGATCGAAAGATAAAACACCACATACTTCCTCATGAGCTATAAAACATTGACACAAATAAGAGATAATAGCTTTTGAATTGTTTAAAGGTAGCACATGAAGTATTTACTTGGAATGGCAGGAAATACCACATAATAGGTAGATATGGTGGACACAAATGGCATAGGTTTTGGCTCAAGGTTTTGGATGCACGAGAAGTATTCCCTCTCAGTACAAGGCTTTGGCTAGCAAGGTTATTTGAAGCAAACACAAGTATGAACCGGTACAGTAAAACTTACATAAGAACATATTGCAAGCATTATAAGACTCTACACTGTCTTCCTTGTTGCTCAAACACTTTTACCAGAAAATATCTAGACCTTAGAGAGACCAATCATGCAAACCAAATTTCAACAAGCTCTACAGTAGTTCTCCACTACTAGATTTAAACTACATGATGCAAGAGCTTAAACATGATTTATGAGAGCTCAAAACAATTGCCAAGTATCAAATTATTCAAGACCATATGAAGCATTTTCTGATTCCAACCAAATAGCAACAAGTGAAGCGATCAACTTTCGCCCTTGAACATTAAAAGCAAAAATGAAGAACACTAGTGTTCATATGAAAAAGCGGAGCGTGTCTCTCTCTCCCACACATGAGCATGAATTTATTCAGAGAATGAAAATAACAAAACGAAAATAAAAGCACATAGACGCTCCAAGTAAAGTACATAGGATGTGACGGAATAAAAATATAGTTTCACTAGAAGTGACCTGATAAGTTGTCGATGAAGAAGGGGATGTCTTGGGCATCCCCAAGCTTAGATGCTTGAGTCTTCTTGAAATATGCAGGGATGAACCACCGGGGCATCCCCAAGCTTTCACTCTTCTTGATCATAGTATATCATCCTCTTCTATTGACCCTTGAAAACTTCCTCCACACCAAACTTCAAGCAAACTCATTAGAGGGTTAGTGCATAGTAAAAATTCACATGTTCAGAGGTGACACAATCATTCTTAACACTTTGGACATTGCACAAAGCTTCTGAAAGTTAATGGAACAAAGAAACTCATTCAACATAACAAAAGCGGCAATGCGAAATAAAAGGCAGAATCTGTCAAAACAGAACAGTCCGTAAAGACGAATTTTGCAGGGGCACTTAACTTGCTCAAACGGAAAAACTCAAAACTAATGAAAGTTGCGTACATATCTGAGGATCACGCACGTAAATTTTCCGATTTTTTGACTCTACAGAGAGATCTGCGCGAATTCGTGACAGACAGCAATGCTGTTTCTGCGCAGCAATCCAAATCTAGCATCAACTTTACCATAGAGACTTTACTTGGCACAAAAACATGATAAGGAGAGGTTGCTACAGTATTAAACAACTTCCAAGACACAACAAAACAGTAGCGAAATAAACACATGGGTTATCTCCCAAGAAGTTCTTTTTTTATAGCCATTAAGATGGGCTCAGCAATTTTAATGATACTCTCGCAAGAAATAAGAGTTGAAGCAAAAGAGAGCATCAAGGAGAAAATTCAAAACACATTTAAGCCTAATCCACTTCTTATGAAAAGGAATATTGTACACAATTCATGAAGAACAAAGTGGCAAGCATGGAAAATCAATTTCAAGATTCTCAACATAAAGAAGAGAAACTTAATATTATTGAGATGCATATAACCATGTTTCCCTCTCTCATAATAACTTTCAGTAGCATCATGAACAAACTCAACAATATAACTATCACATAAATAATTCTTGTCATGAGCCACATGCATAAAATTATTACTCTCCACATAAGCATAATCAAATTTATTAGTTGTAGTGGGAGCAAATTCAACAAAGTAGCTATCATTATTATTCTCATCAAGTGTAGGAGGCATAGTATAATCATAATAAAATTTACTCTCCATAGTAGGCGGCACCAAAAGACCACTATGATTATAATCATCATAAATAGGAGGCAAAGTATCATCAAAGAAAATTTTCTCCTCAATGCTTGGGGGACTAAAAATATCATGCTCATCAAAACCAGCTTCCCCAAGCTTAGAATTTTCCATATTATTAGAAACAATGGTGTTCAAAGCGTTCATACTAATATCATTGCTACTAGCATGCAAATAAGATTCCATAGGTTTTTTAATTTTCGTAGCAAACAATCCATGTCTTAACTCAGGAAATAGAATAAGAAGCTCACTGTTGCCATTATGCCTAACTAGTGTAAACAAGAAACCAAAAGATGCAATTGCAGGATCTAAAGGAAATAGCTTCGAGCACTTACAACGGCAACAGAAAATAACTTAGTTACCTGGACCGGAGTATGAGTGCCTTTTACCTTACCTCCCGGCAACGGCGCCAGAAAGTAGCTTGATGTCTACTCACGCTTCTTTTCCTGTAGACAGTGTTGGGCCTCCAAGAGCAGAGATTTGTAGAACAGCAGCAAGTTTTCCCTTAAGTGGATCACCCAAGGTTTATCGAACTCAGGAGGAAGAGGTCAAAGATATCCCTCTCAAGCAACCCTGCAATCACGATACAAGAAGTCTCTTGTGTCCCCAACACACCTAATACACTTGTCAGATGTATAGGTGCACTAGTTCGGCGAAGAGATAGTGAAATACAAGTAGTATGGATGTATATGAGTGGTAATAGCAATTTGAATAAAATATGGCAGCGAGTAAACATGCAACAGAACAGTAAATAAGCGGTGTTTGCAGTATTGGAAACAAGGCCTAGGGATCATACTTTCACTAGTGGACACTCTCAACATTGATCACATAATAAATAACTCTTTCTC
The DNA here is from genome assembly GCA_030979885.1 of Lolium multiflorum. Taxonomy (NCBI): domain Eukaryota; kingdom Viridiplantae; phylum Streptophyta; class Magnoliopsida; order Poales; family Poaceae; genus Lolium; species Lolium multiflorum. The sequence continues at coordinate 136,378,032 of CM061752.1, forward strand.
ATATGTGCTACATACACTCTTTTGTTGGATGACAAACACCATTCGTTGTGTAGGGCTACAAGAGCTCCCTCAAGCCGGAGTTAACAAGCGCCACAACATTCGGCATTCATATTTAAGTAACCTTAGAGCATAATAGATCTTTGCAAAATAAACCGAGAACTAACATAGCATACACACTGTCCACATTACGCTATGAAAGGAGGAATAGATCACATCAATACTATCATAATGATAATTAACTCCACAACCTACAAGAGATCATGATCATAGCCTACGACAAGAACCACATGGTGCACACACTGGCACCTTTACACCATGCAGGAGGAATAGACTACTTTAATAACATCACATGAGTAGCACATAGACTAGTAGCGATACAAAGCTCATCATATGGATCTCAATCATGCAAGCAATTCATGAGATCATTGTATTGGAGTACAGAGAGAGATTAACCACATAGCTACCGGTACAGCCCTTAGCCTCGAGGAGAACTACTCCTCCTCATCATGGAGACAGCGATGGCGGTGAAGATGGCGGTGGTGTCGATGGAGAAGCCTTCCGGGGCGTCCCGGCGGCGTGCCGGAACAGAGACTCCTGTCCCCCAGATCTTGGCTTCGCGATGGCGGCGGCTCTGGAAGGTTTCTCGTACCGTGGCTTTTTCGTATCGAAGATTTAGGTCAGGGGCTTTATATAGGCGGAAGGGCAGCCTCGGAGGGGGCCTGGTGGAGCCAGACCATAGGGGGCGCCCCCCCTGGGCCGCGCCGCCCTATTGTCTGGTGGCCCTGTGGCCCCCCTCTGGTTCCTCTCGGGTGTTCTGGAAGCTTCGTGGAATTCTAAGATGCTGGGCGTTGATTTCGTCCAATTCCGAGAATATTTCCTTACTAGGATTTCTGAAACCAAAACAGCAGAAAACAAGAACGGCACTTCGGCATCTCGTCAATAGGTTAGTTAAAAATGCATCAAAACGATATAAAGTGTGAACAAAACATGTAGGTATTGTCATAAAACAAGCATGGAACATCAGAAATTATAGATACGTTGGAGACGTATCAAGCATCCCAAGCTTAGTTCCTACTCGCCCTCGAGTAGGTAAACGATAACAACAAATAATTTCTGAAGTGACATGCTGATACGTCTCCAACGTATCGATAATTTCTTATGTTCCATGCCACTTTATTGATGATACCTACATGTTTTATGCACATTATATGTCATATTTATGCATTTTCTGAACTAACCTATTAACAAGATGCCGAAGAGCCAGTTGCTGTTTTCTGCTTTTTGGTTTCAGAAATCCTAGTAAGGAAATATTCTCGGAATTGGACGAAATCTTCGCCCAGGGTCCTATTTTTGCACGAAGCTTCCGAGAAGACCGAAGAGGGAAGGAAGTGGGGCCACGAGGCGCCGACACCATAGGCGGCGGGCCAGGCCCGGCCGCGCCGCCCTAGGGTGTGGGGCCCTCGTGTGGCCCCCGCGTTGCCCTTCCGCCTACCAAAGCCTCCGTCGCGACCCCCCGAGCCACGATACGGAAAACCTTCCAGAGACGCCGCCGCCGCGAATCCCATCTCGGGGATTCAGGAGATCGCCTCCGGCACCCTGCCGGAGGGGATTCATCTCCCGGAGGACTCTTGATCGCCATGATCGCTCCGGAGTGATGAGTGAGTAGTTCACCCCTGGACCATGGGTCCATAGCAGTAGCTAGATGGTCGTCTTCTCCTTGTTGTGCTTCATTGTTGGATCTTGTGAGCTGCCTAACATGATCAAGATCATCTATCGTAATACTATATGTTGTGTTTGTCGGGATCCGATGGATAGAGAATACTATGTTATGGTGATTATCAATCTATTGTTTATGTGTTGTTTATGATCTTGCATGCTCTCCGTTATTAGTAGAGGCTCCAAGTTTTTGCTCTTAACTCCAAGAGGGAGTATTTATGCTCGATAGTGGGTTCATGCCTTCATTGACACCTGGGACAGTGACAGAAAGTTCTAAGGTTGTGATGTGCTGTTGCCACTAGGGATAAAACATTGATTCTATGTCTAAGGATGTAGTTGTCGATTACATTACGCACCATACTTAATGCAATTGTCTGTTGCTTAGCAACTTAATACTGAATGGGGTTCGGATGATAACCTGAAGGTGGACTTTTTAGGCATAGATGCAGTTGGATGGCGGTCTATGTACTTTGTCGTAATGCCCAATTAAATCTCACTATATTTATCATATCATGTACATGCATTGTTATGCCCTTCTCTATTTGTCAATTGCCCGACTGTAATTTGTTCACCCAACATGCTTTTATCTTATGGAGAGACACCTCTAGTGAACTGTGGACCCGGTCCTATTCTTTACATAGCATACAATCGCAATTGTGTTTTACTGTTTTCTTTGCAAACATCCTCCACTCGATACGTTTAATCCTTTGTTACAGCAAGCCGGTGAGATTGACAACCTCCTGTTTCGTTGGGGCAAAGTACTTTGGTTTTGTTGTGCAGATTCCACGTTGGCGCCGGAATCCGTTGTTGCGCCGCATCACATTTCGCCACCATCAACCTTCAACGTGCTTCTTGGCTCCTCCTGGTTCGATTCAACCTTGGTTTCTTTCTGAGGGAAAACTTGCCACTGTGCGCATCATACCTTCATCTTGGGGTTCCCAACGGACGTGTACATTTACGCGCATCAAGCCTGTTTTCTGGCGCCGTTGCCGGGAGATCAAGACACGCTGCAAGGGGAGTCTCCACTTCTCAATCTCTTTACTTTGTTTTTGTCTTGCTTTATTTTATTTACTACTTTGTTTGCTGCACCTAAACAAAACACAAAAAATTAGTTGCTAGTTTTACTTTATTTACTGTCTTGCTCTCTATATCAAAAACACACAAAAAATTAGTTACTTGTCTTTACTTTATTCGCCTTGTTTACTTTTTGCTTATTGCATCATGTTTCCTTTTAATTTCACCACAAAAGACATACCGGTAGGACGTGGGTCCATAGTTGGGAGAAATAATATAGAAGAATTTTTCAATCATGTTAGTATTACTGAAGATTTTGAAGATAGACACTTGGTAGAACTTGCACCTACCTATGAAATTGCTGCTGCTGCTTTAGTTCGTATGTTGGAAACTAAATTTGTTAATCTCAATCCTATAATCCAACACATGTTTCTTACACTTGGTGATATGGAAGAAGGGGAAAAGAAAGATTTTGTTTTAGAAACCCTTCTTAGAGAATTTGGTGGTCTAGCAAGAGAGGCTAGAAAGGTTTTTGCTAAATTTAATATGCTAGGTTCTCATACCAATTTTATTGGTCTCCTTGAAAAAATGGACATGGATAGAATAAGGTACACTAATAATATTAATGATGGTGGGGAGATCAAAGCACCAATACCATGTAAACTCCTAGCTATGAATGATGCACTAGAAAATAACTATGCTTGGCTTGTTCCTGAAAATTTGTTCGATGAGAGTAGCAAGCCTAAGACTAATGAAAAGGGAGACGCTAAAACTTATATATCAAATATACTATGCTTGGTTGAGAAAACTCCCAACACCCAAGGTAATAATGTTGATGCTTCATCTCTTGATAATACTTGATTTGCACTTTCTGCGCCTAGCTGAAAGGCGTTAAAGAAAAGCGCTTATGGGAGACAACCCATGTTTTTACTACAGCAATTTTTTGTTTTGTTGAGTCTTGGAAGTTGTTTACTACTGTAGCAACCTCTCCTTATCATGTTTTTGTGCCAAGTAAAGTTTCTATGTCAAAGTTGATGTTATATTTGGGATCGCTGCACGAAACAGCATTGCTGTCTGTCACGAATCTGGGCACAGCCTCTGTAGAAAATTCGAAAAAAATCCAATTTACGAGCGTGATCCTCAGATATGTACGCAACTTTCATTAGTTTTTAGTTTTTCCATTTGAGCAAGTCTGGTGCCAGCTTTAAATTCGTCTTTACGGACTGTTCTGTTTTTGACAGATTCTGCCTTTTATTTCGCATTGCCTCTTTTGCTATGTTGGATTCATTTCTTTGATCCATTAATGTCCAGTAGCTTTATGCAATGTCCAGAAGTGTAAAGAATGTTTGTGTCACCTCTGAATGTGTGAATTATTAATTGTGCACTAATCCTCTAATGAGTTTGCTTGAAGTTTGGTGTGAAGTAAGTTTTCAAGGGTCAAGAGAGGAGAATGATATACTATGATCAAGAGGAGTGAAAGCTCTAAGCTTGGGGATGCCCCCGGGTTCACCCCTGCATATTTTAAGAAGACTCAAGCGTCTAAGCTTGGGGATGCCCAAGGCATCCCCTTCTTCATCGACAACATCATCAGGTTCCTCCCCTGAAACTATATTTTTATTCAATCACATCTTGTGTTCTTTACTTGGAGCGTTAGTTTGTTTTTGTTTTGTTTTTGTTTGAATAAAATGGATCCTAGCATTCACTTTGTGGAGAGAGACACGCTCCGCTGTTGCATATGGACAAATATGTCCTTAGGCTTTACTCATAATGTTCAAGCGAAGTTTCTTCTTCGTTAAATTGTTATATGATTGGAATTGGAAAATGCTACATGTAGTAATTCTAAAATGTCTTGGATAATGTGATACTTGGAAATTGTTGTGCTCATGTTTAAGCTCTTGCATCATATGCTTTGCACCCATTAATGAAGAAATACATAGAGCTTGCTAAAATTTGATTTGCATATTTGGTCTCTCTAAGGTCTAGATAATATCTAGTATTGAGTTTTGAACAACAAGGAAGACGGTGTAGAGTCTTATAATGTTTACAATATGTCTTTTATGTGAGTTTTGCTGCACCGGTTCATCCTTGAGTTTGCTTCAAATAACCTTGCTAGCCTAAACCTTGTATCGAGAGGGAATACTTCTCATGCATCCAAAATCCTTGAGCCAACTACTATGCTATTTGTGTCCACCATACCTACCTACTACATGGTATTTCTCCGCCATTCCAAAGTAAATTGCTTGAGTGCTACCTTTAAAATTCCATCATTCACCTTTGCAATATATAGCTCATGGGACAAAATAGCCTTAAAAACTATCGTAGTATTGAATATGTACTTATGCACTTTATCTTTTATTAAGTTGCTTGTTGTGCGATAACCATGCTTCTGGGGAACGCCATCAACTATTGTTGAATATCATGTGAGTTGCTATGCATGTCCGTCTTGTCCGAAGGATCTATCATTTTAGTGGTTGGAGCATGCAAAATTGTTAGAGAAGAACATTGGGCCGCTAACTAAAGCCATGAATCATGGTTGAAGTTTCAGTTTTGGACATATATCCTCAATCTCATATGAGAATAATAATCATTGCTACATGCTTATGCATTTAAGAGGAGTCCATTATCTGTTGTCCATGTTGTCCGGTATGGATGTCTAAGTTGAGAATAATCAAAAGCGAGAAATCCAAAATGCGAGCATTCTCCTTAGACCTTTGTACAGGCGGCATGGAGGTACCCCTTTGTGACACTTGGTTGAAACATGGCATGCAAAGATCCGGTAGTCCAAGATAAGTAGGACGAGGTGCGGACACTATTAGTATACTATGCATGAGGCTTGCAACTTGTAAGATATAATTTACATAACTCATATGCTTTATTACTACCGTTGACAAAATTGTTTCATGTTTTCAAAATAAAAGCTCTAGCACAAATACAGCAATCGATGCTTTCCTCTTTGAAGGACCTTTCTTTTACTTTTATTGTTGAGTCAGTTTACCTATCTCCCTCCACCTTAGAAGCAAACACTTGTGTGAACTGTGCATTGATTCCTACATACTTGCATATTGCACTTGTTATATTACTCTATGTTGACAATATCCATGAGATATACATGTTATAAGTTGAAAGCAACCGCTGAAACTTCATCTTCTTTTGTTGCTTCAATACCTTTACTTTGATTTATTGCTTTATGAGTTAACTCTTATGCAAGATTTATTGATGCTTGTCTTGAAGTACTATTCATGAAAAGTCTTTGCTATATGATTCACTTGTTTACTCATGTCATTACCATTGTTTTGATCGCTGCATTCATTACATATGTTTACAAATAGTATGATCAAGATTATGATGGCATGTCACTTCAGAAATTATCTTTGTTATCGTTTTACCTGCTCGGGACGAGCAGAACTAAGCTTGGGGATGCTGATACGTCTCCAACGTATCGATAATTTCTTATGTTCCATGCCACTTTATTGATGATACCTACATGTTTTATGCACATTATATGTCATATTTATGCATTTTCCGGAACTAACCTATTAACAAGATGCGAAGAGCCATTGCTATTTTCTGCTGTTTTTGGTTTGAAATCCTAGTAAGGAAATATTCTCGGAATTGACGAAATCTTCGCCAGGGTCCTATTTTTGCACGAAGCTTCCGGAAGACCGAAGAGGGAAGGAAGTGGGGCCACGAGGCGCCGACACCATAGGCGGCGCGGCCCGGCCCTGGCCGCGCCGACCTAGGGTGTGGGGCCCTCGTGTGGCCCCCCGCGTTCCCTTCCGCCTACTTAAAGCCTCCGTCGCGAAAACCCCAGTACCGAGAGCCACGATACGGAAAACCTTCCAGAGACGCCGCCGCCGCGAATCCCATCTCGGGGATTCGGGACATCGCCTCCGGCCTGTGGAGAGGGGATTCATCTCCGGAGGACTCTTCATCGCCATGATCGCCTCCGGAGTGATGAGTGAGTAGTTCACCCCTGGACCATGGGTCCATAGCAGTAGCTAGATGGTCGTCTTCTCCTTGTTGTGCTTCATTGTTGGATCTTGTGAGCTGCCTAACATGATCAAGATCATCTATCTGTAATACTATATGTTGTGTTTGTCGGGATCCGATGGATAGAGAATACTATGTTATGGTGATTATCAATCTATTGTTTATGTGTTGTTTATGATCTTGCATGCTCTCCGTTATTAGTAGAGGCTCTGGCCAAGTTTTTGCTCTTAACTCCAAGAGGGAGTATTTATGCTCGATAGTGGGTTCATGCCTTCATTGACACCTGGGACAGTGACAGAAAGTTCTAAGGTTGTGATGTGCTGTTGCCACTAGGGATAAAACATTGATTCTATGTCTAAGGATGTAGTTGTCGATTACATTACGCACCATACTTAATGCAATTGTCTGTTGCTTAGCAACTTAATACTGAATGGGGTTCGGATGATAACCTGAAGGTGGACTTTTTAGGCATAGATGCAGTTGGATGGCGGTCTATGTACTTTGTCGTAATGCCCAATTAAACTCACTATATTTATCATATCATGTACATGCATTGTTATGCCCTTCTCTATTTGTCAATTGCCCGACTGTAATTTGTTCACCCAACATGCTTTTATATTATGGGAGAGACACCTCTAGTGAACTGTGGACCCCGGTCCTATTCTTTACATAGCATACAATCTAATTGTTTTTCTGTTTTCTTTGCAAACATCTTCCACTCGATACGTTTAATCCTTTGTTACAGCAAGCCGGTGAGATTGACAACCTCACTGTTTCATTGGGGCAAAGTACTTTGGTTTTGTTGTGCAGATTCCACGTTGGCGCCGGAATCCCTGTTGTTGCGCCGCATCACATTTCGCCACCATCAACCTTCAACGTGCTTCTTGGCTCCTCCTGGTTCGATTCAACCTTGGTTTCTTTCCGAGGGAAAACTTGCCACTGTGCGCATCATACCTTCCTCTTGGGGTTCCCAACGGACGTGTACATTACGCGCATCACATGCTACCATCATAATCTTGATCAACATTATTGTAAAGCATATGACATGAATGAAGTGATTCAAAGCAATGATCTATAGTTTGCTAACAAATAGATAACATATAGCAAAACTTTTCATGGATAGTACTTTCAAGACAAGCATCAAAAAGTCTTGCATAAGAGTTAACTCATAAAGCAATAAATTCAAAGTAAAGGCATCGAAGCAACACAAAGGAAGATATAAGTTTCAGCAGTTGCTTTCAACTTGTAACATGTATACCTCATGGATATTTGTCAACATAGAGTAATATAACAAGTGCAATTGGTAAACATGTAAGAATCAATGCACACAGTTAACACAAGTGTTTGCTTCTAAGATAGAAAGAAGTAGGTAAACTGACTCAACATAAAGTAAAAGAATGGCCCTTCGAAGAGGGAAGCATGGATTACTATTTTTGTGCTAGAGCTTTTATTTTGAAAACATAGAAACAATTTTGTCAACGGTAGTAATAATTCATATGTGTTATGCATAATACTTCCTACAAGTTGCAAGCCTCATGCATAGAATACCAATAGTGCTCGCACCTTGTCCTAATTAGCTTGGATTAACACGGATTATCATTGCATAACATATGTTTCAACCAAGTGTCACAAAGGGGTACCTCGATGTACACGCCTGTGGGAACCCCAGAGGAAGGTATGATGCGCACAGGGCAAGTTTCCCTCAGAAGAAACCAAGGTTTAATCGGACCGAGGAGTCAAGAAGCACGTTGAAGGTTGATGGTGGCGAAATGTGATGCGGCGCAACACCAGGGATTCCGGCGCCAACGTGGAACAACACAACCAAAGTACTTTGCCCCAACGAAACAGTGAGGTTGTCAATCTCACCGGCTTGCTGTAACAAAGGATTAACCGTATTGTGTGGAAGATGATTGTTTGCAAGAAAACAGTAAACAAGTATTGCAGTAGATTGTATGCGATGTAAAGAATAGGACCGGGGTCCACAGTTCACTAGAGGTGTCTCTCCCATAAGATAAAAGCATGTTGGGTGAACAAATTACAGTCGGGCAATTGACAAATAGAAAAGGGCATAACAATGCATATACATGATATGATAAATATAGTGAGATTTAATCCGGGCATTACGACAAAGTACATAGACCGCCATCCAACTGCATCTATGCCTAAAAAGTCCACCTTCAGGTTATCATCCGAACCCCTTTCAGTATTAAGTTGCAAAGCAACAGACAATTGCATTAAGTATGGTGCGTAATGTAATCGACAACTACATCCTTAGACATAGAATCAATGTTTTATCCCTAGTGGCAACAGCACATCACAACCTTAGAACTTTCTGTCACTGTCCCAGGTATCAATGAAGGCATGAACCCACTATCGAGCATAAATACCCCCTCTTGGAGTTAAGAGCAAAAACTTGGCCAGAGCCTCTACTAATAACGGAGAGCATTCAAGATCATAAACAACACATAAACAATAGATTGATAATCACCATAACATAGCATTCTCTATTCATCGGATCCCGACAAACACAACATATAGAATTACGGATAGATGATCTTGATCATGTTAGGCAGCTCACAAGATCCAACAATGAAGCACAATTAGGAGAAGACGACCATCTAGCTGCTATGGACCCATAGTCCAGGGTGAACTACTCACTCATCACTCCGGAGGCGATCATGACGATGAAGAGTCCTCCGGGAGATGAATCCCCTCTCCGGCAGGGTGCCGGAGGCGATCTCCTGAATCCCCGAGATGGGATTCGCGGCGGCGGCTCAAGGTTTTCGTATCGTGGCTCTCGTCGGGGTTTCGCGACGGAGGCTTTAAGTAGGCGGAAGGGTAGGTCAAGGCGCACGGGCCCCACACAACAGGGCGCGCGGGCCCAGCCCTGGCCGCGCGGCCCTGTCGTGGCGGCGCCCTCGTCCCACTTCGTTATCCTTTCGGTCTTGGAAGCTTCGTGCAAAAATAGGACCCTGGGCGTTGATTTCGTCCAATTCCGAGAATATTTCGTTACTAGGATTTCTGAAACCAAAAACAGCAGAAAAAAACTGGCTCTTCGGCATCTTGTTAATTGGTTAGTTCCGAAAATGCGTAAATACGACATATAATGTGCATAAAACATGTAGATATCATCAATAATGTAGCATGGAACATAAGAAATTATCGATACGTTGGAGACGTATCAGCATCCCCAAGCTTAGTTCTGCTCGTCCCGAGCAGGTAAACGATAACAAAGATAATTTATGAAGTGACATGCCATCATAATCTTGATCATACTATTTGTAAACATATGTAATGAATGCAGCGATCAAAACAATGGTAATGACATGAGTAAACAAGTGAATCATAAAGCAAAGACTTTTCATGAATAGTACTTCAAGACAAGCATCAATAAGTCTTGCATAAGAGTTAACTCATAAAGCAATAAATCAAAGTAAAGGTGTTGAAGCAACACAAAGGAAGATTAAGTTTCAGCGGTTGCTTTCAACTTATAACATGTATATCTCATGGATAGTGTCAACATAAAGTAATATAACAAGTGCAATATGCAAGTATGTAGGAATCAATGCATAGTTCACACAAGTGTTTGCTTCTTAAGGTGGAGGGAGATAGGTGAACTAACTCAACATAAAAGTAAAAGAAAGGCCCTTCGCAGAGGAAAGCATCGATTGCTGTATTTGTGCTAGAGCTTTTATTTTGAAAACATGAAACAATTTTGTCAACGGTAGTAATAAAGCATATGAGTTATGTAAATTATATCTTACAAGTTGCAAGCCTCATGCATAGTATACTAATAGTGCCCGCACCTTGTCCTACTTAGCTTGGACTACCCGATCATCACAATGCACATGTTTCAACCAAGTGTCACAAAGGGGTACCTCCATGCCGCATGTACAAAGGTCTAAGGAGAAAGCTCGCATTTTGGATTTCTCGCTTTTGATTATTCTCAACTTAGACATCCATACCGGGACAACATGGACAACAGATAATGGACTCCTCTTTAATGCATAAGCATGTAGCAAAAATTATTATTCTCATATGAGATTGAGGATATATGTCCAAACTGAAACTTCCACCATGATTCATGGCTTTAGTTAGCGGCCCAATGTTCTTCTCTAACAATATGCATGCTCCAATCATTAAGGTGATAGATCCTTCAGACAAGACGGACATGCATAGCAACTCACATGATATTCAACAAAGAATAGTTGATGGCGTTCCCCAGAAGCATGGTTATCGCACAACAAGCAACTTAATAAGAGATAAAGTGCATAAGTACATATTCAATACTACGATAGTTTTTAAGGCTATTTTGTCCCATGAGCTATATATTGCAAAGGCGAATGATGGAATTTTAAAGGTAGCACTCAAGCAATTTACTTTGGAATGGCGGAGAAATACCATGTAGTAGGTAGGTATGGTGGACACAAATGGCATAGTGGTTGGCTCAAGGATTTTGGATGCATGAGAAGTATTCCCTCTCGATACAAGGTTTAGGCTAGCAAGGTTATTTGAAGCAAACTCAAGGATGAACCGGTGCAGCAAAACTCACATAAAGACATATTGTAAACATTATAAGACTCTACACCGTCTTCCTTGTTGTTCAAAACTCAATACTAGATATTATCTAGACCTTAGAGAGACCAAATATGCAAACCAAATTTTAGCAAGCTCTATGTATTTCTTCATTAATGGGTGCAAAGCATATGATGCAAGAGCTTAAACATGAGCACAACAATTGCAAAGTATCACATTATCCAAAACATTTTAGAATTACTACATGTAGCATTTCCCAATTCCAACCATATAACAATTTAACGAAGAAGAAACTTCGCCATGAACATTATGAGTAAAGCCTAAGGACATATTTGTCCATATGCAACAGCGGAGCGTGTCTCTCTCCCACAAGGTGAATTCTAGGATCCATTTTATTCAAACAAAAACAAAAACAAAAACAAACCGACGCTCCAAGTAAAGAACACAAGATGTGACTGAATAAAAATATAGTTTCAGGGGAGGAACCTGATGATGTTGTCGATGAAGAAGGGGATGCCTTGGGCATCCCCAAGCTTAGACGCTTGAGTCTTCTTAGAATATGCAGGGATGAACCACGGAGGCATCCCCAAGCTTAGAGCTTTCACTCCTCTTGATCATAGTATATCATACTCCTCTCTTGACCCTTGAAAACTTCCTTCACACCAAACTTCAAGCAAACTCATTAGAGGGTTAGTGCACAATTAATAATTCACATGTTCAGAGGTGGCACAATCATTCTTTACACTTCTGGACATTGCATAAAGCTACTGGACATTAATTGATCAAAGAAATTCATCCAACTTAGCAAAAGAGGCAATGCGAAATAAAAGTCAGAATCTGTCAGAAAGAACAGTTCCTAAAGACGAATTTTAAAATGGCACCATACTTGCTCAAATGGAAAAACTCATAACTAATGAAAGTTGCGTACATATCTGAGGATCACGCTCGTAAATTGGCAGATTTTTTCGAATTTTCTAGAGACTTAGGCCCAGATTCGTGACAGACAGCAATGCTGTTTCTACGCAGCGATCCCAAATATAACATCAACTTTGACATAGAAACTTTACTTGGCACAAAAACATGATAAGGAGAGGTTGCTACAGTAGTAAACAACTTCCAAGACTCAACAAAACAAAAAATTGCTGTAGTAAAAACATGGGTTGTCTCCCATAAGCGCTTTTCTTTAACGCCTTTCAGCTAGGCGCAGAAAGTGCAAATCAAGTAACATCAAGAGTAGAAGCATCAACATCATAACTTGTTCTAATAATAGAATCAAAAGGCAACTTCATTCTCTTTCTAGGGAAGTGTTCCATACATTTCTTGAGAGGAAATTGATATTTAATATTACCTTTCCTCATATCAATAACAGCACCAACGGTTCGAAGAAAAGGTCTTCCCAATACAATAGGACAAGATGCATTGCATTCGATATCCAAGACAACAAAATCAACGGGGACAAGGTTATTGTTAACCGTAATGCACATTATCAATCCTCCCCAAAGGTTTCTTTTTAACATTATCGGCAAGATTAACATCCAAATAACAATTCTTCAATGGTGGCAAGTCAAGCATATCATAAATCTTTTTAGGCATAACAGAAATACTTGCACCAAGATCACATAAAGCATTACACTCAAAGTCATTGAATTTCATTTTAATGATGGGCTCCCAACCATCTTCTAACTTTCTAGGAATAGAAGTTTCAAGTTTTAGTTTCTCTTCTCTAGCTTTTATGAGAACATTTGTAATATGTTTTGTAAAGGCCAAATTTATAGCACTAGCATTAGGACTTTTAGCAAGTTTTTGTAAGAACTTTATAACTTCAGAGATGTGACAATCATCAAAATCTAACTCATTATGAGCTACAGCAATGGGATCATTGTCCCCAAGGTTGGAAAAAATTTCAGCAGTTTTATCACAAGCAGTTTTAGCAGTTTTAGCAATTTCAGGCAGTTTTGTACGCTTTGCACTAGGAGTAGAAACATTGCCAACACCAATTATTTTACCATTGATAGTAGGAGGTGCAGCAACATGTGAATCATTATCATTACTAATGGTGGTAATAGTCCAAACTTTAGCTACATTATTCTCTTTAGCTAGTTTTTCATTTTCTTCTCTATCCCACCTAGCACGCAATTCAGCCATTAATCTTATATTCTCATTAATTCTAACTTGGATGGCATTTGCTGTAGTAGTAATCTTTTTATCAATATCCTCATTAGGCATAACTTTCAATTTTAATAGATTAACATCAGAGGCAAGTCTATCAACTCTAGAAGCAATAATATCAATTTTATCAAGCTTTTCCTCAACAGATTTGTTAAAAGCAGTTTGTGTACTAATAAATTCTTTAAGCATAGCTTCAAGACCAGAGGGTACACTCCTATTATTGTTGTAAGAATTCCCATAAGAATTACCATAACCACTACCATTAGCAGAAGGATATGGCCTATAGTTATTACCAGAATTGTTCCTATAAGCATTGTTGTTGAAATTATTGTTTTTAATGAAATTCACATCAACATTTTCTTCTTGAGCAACCAATGAAGCTAAAGGAACATTATTTGGATCAACATTAGATCTACCATTCACAAGCATAGACATAATCACATCAATCTTATCACTCAAGGAAGAGGTTTCTTCAACAGAATTTACCTTCTTACCTTGTGGAGCTCTTTCCGTGTGCCATTCAGAGTAATTTATCATCATATCATCAAGAAGCTTTGTAGCCGCCCCAAAGTGATGGACATAAAGGTACCTCCAGCAGCTGAATCCAATAAATTCCGCGAAGAAAAATTTAGTCCTGCATAGAAGGTTTGGATGATCATCCAAGTAGTCAGTCCATGGGTTGGGCAATTCTTTACCAAAGATTTCATTCTCTCCCATGCTTGAGCAACATGTTCAGTATCTAATTGCTTAAAATTCATTATGCTACTTCTCAAAGATATAATTTTAGCGGGAGGATAATATCTACCAATAAAAGCATCTTTACATTTAGTCCATGAATCAATACTATTCTTAGGCAAAGATAGCAACCAATCTTTAGCTCTTCCTCTTAATGAGAAAGGAAACAATTTCAATTTTATAATATCACCATCTACATCCTTATATTTTTGCATTTCACAAAGTTCAACAAAATTATTAAGATGGGCAGCAGCATCATCAGAACTAACACCAGAAAATTGATCTCTCATAACAAGGTTCAGTAAAGCAGGTTTAATTTCAAAGAATTCTGCTGTAGTAGCAGGTGGAGCAATAGGTGTGCATAGGAAATCGTTATTATTAGTGTTTGTGAAGTCACACAACTTAGTATTTTCAGGGGTATTCATTTTAGCAACAGTAAATAAAGCAAACTAGATAAAGTAAATGCAAGTAACTAATTTTTTTTTGTTTTTGATATAGAGAGCAAGACAATAAATAAAGTAAAACTAGCAACTAATTTTTTGTGTTTTGTTTAGGTGCAGCAAACAAAGTAGTAAATAAAATAAAGCAAGACAAAAACAAAGTAAAGAGATTGAGAAGTGGAGACTCCCCTTGCAGCGTGTCTTGATCTCCCCGGCAACGGCGCCAGAAATTTGCTTGATGCGCGTAGATGTACACGTCCGTTGGGAACCCCAAGAGGAAGGTATGATGCGCACAGTGGCAAGTTTCCCTCAGTAAGAAACCAAGGTTTAATCGGACCAGTAGGAGTCAAGAAGCACGTTGAAGGTTGATGGTGGCGAAATGTGATGCGCGCAACCAGGGATTCCGGCGCCAACGTGGAACTGCACAACCAAAGTACTTTGCCCCAACGAAACAGTGAGGTTGTCAATCTCACCGGCTTGCTGTAACAAAGGATTAACCGTATTGTGTGGAAGATGATTGTTTGCAAGAAAACAGTAAAGCAATTGCAGTAGATTGTATGCGATGTAAAGAATAGGACCGGGGTCCACAGTTCACTAGAGGTGTCTCTCCCATAAGATAAAAGCATGTTGGGTGAACAAATTACAGTCGGGCAATTGACAAATAGAAAAGGGCATAACAATGCATATACATGATATGATAAATATAGTGAGATTTAATCCGGGCATTACGACAAAGTACATAGACCGCCATCCAACTGCATCTATGCCTAAAAAGTCCACCTTCAGTTATCATCCGAACCCCTTTCGGTATTAAGTTGCAAAGCAACAGACAATTGCATTAAGTATGGTGTGTAATGTAATCGACAACTACATCCTTAGACATAGAATCAATGTTTTATCCCTAGTGGCAACAGCACATCACAACCTTAGAACTTTCTGTCACTGTCCCAGGTATCAATGAAGGCATGAACCCACTATCGAGCATAAATACCCCCTCTTGGAGTTAAGAGCAAAAACTTGGCCAGAGCCTCTACTAATAACGGAGAGCATGCAAGATCATAAACAACACATAAACAATAGATTGATAATCACCATAACATAGCATTCTCTATTCATCGGATCCCGACAAACACAACATATAGAATTACAGATAGATGATCTTGATCATGTTAGGCAGCTCACAAGATCCAACAATGAAGCACAATTAGGAGAAAGACCATCTAGCTACTGCTATGGACCCATAGTCCAGGGGTGAACTACTCACTCATCACTCCGGAGGCGATCATGGCGATGAAGAGTCCTCCGGAGATGAATCCCTCTCCGGCAGGGTGGAGGCAATCTCCGAATCCCGAGATGGGATTGCGCGGCGGCGCGTCTCGAAGGTTTTCGTATCGTGGCTCTCGCTGGGGGTTTCGCGACGGAGGCTTTAAGTAGGCGGAAGGGTAGGTCAGGGGCGGCACGAGGGCCACACAACGCGGCGCGGCCCAGCCCGCGCGCGCCCTGTCGTGGCGGCGCCTCGTCGCCCCACTTCGTTATCCTTTCGGTCTTCGAAGCTTCGTGCAAAAATAGGACCCCGGGCGTTGATTTCGTCCATTCCGAGAATATTTCGTTACTAGGATTTCTGAAACCAAAAACAGCAGAAAACAACAACTGGCTCTTCGGCATCTTGTTAATAGGTTAGTTCCAGAAAATGCGTAAATACGACATATAATGTGCATAAAACATGTAGATATCATCAATAATGTAGCATGGAACATAAGAAATTATCGATACGTTGGAGACGTATCAGGTACCTCTATGCCGCCTGTACAAAGGTCCAAGGAGATCAATTGCATTTGATTTCTCGTTTTTAATAGATCTCAACTTAGGACATCCATACCGGGACAACATAGACAACATATAATGGACTCCTCTTTAATGCATAAGCATTCAACAACAGATAATATTCTCATAAGAGAGTGAGGTTGTATGTCCAAACTGAAAACTTCCACCATGATACATGGCTTTAGTTAGCGGCCCAATGTTCTTCTCTAACACATGCATACTCAAACCATTTGATCATGAAAATCGTCCTTACTTCAGATAAGACGAACATGCATAGCATCTCACATGATATCCAACAAAGGTAAAAAGTTGATGGCGTCCCCAGAAACATGGTTACCGCTCAACAAGCAACTTATAAGAAATAAGACACATAACTACATATTCATCACCACAATAGTTTTTAAGCTATTTGTCCCATGAGCTATATATTGCAAAGATAAAGGAATGAAATTTTAAAGGTAGCACTCTAATTTACTTTGGAATGGCAGAAAAATACCACATAGTAGGTAGATATGGTGGACACAAATGGCATGGGTTTTGGCTCAAGGTGTTTGGATGCACGAGAAGCATTTCCTCTCAGTACAAGGCTTAGGCTAGCAAGGTTGTTTGAAGCAAACACAAGTATGAACAGGTATAGCAAAACTTACACAAGAACATATTGCAAGCATTATAAGACTCTACACTGTCTTCCTTGTTGTTCAAACACTTTACCAGAAAATATCTAGACTTAGAGAGACCAATCATGCAAACCAAATTTTAACAAGCTCTACGGTAGTTCTCCACTAATAGATTAAACTACATGATGCAAGAGCTTAAACATGATCTATGAGAGCTCAAAATAATTGCCAAGTTTCAAGTTATTCCAAACCATATGAAGCATTTTCTGATTCCAACCAAATAGCAACAAGTGAAACGATCAACTTTCGCCCTTGAACATTAAAAGTAAGAATGAAGAAAACTAGTGTTCATATGAAAAAGCGGAGCGTGTCTCTCTCCCACATGAGCATGAATTTATTCAGAGAATGAAAATAACAAAATGAAAATAAAAGCACACAGACGCTCCAAGTAAAGTACATAAGATGTGACGGAATAAAAATATAGTTTCACTAGAAGTGACCTGATAAGTTGTCGATGAAGAAGGGGATGCCTTGGGCATCCCCAAGCTTAGATGCTTGAGTCTTCTTAAAATATGCAGGGATGAACCACGGGGCATCCCCAAGCTTAGACTTTTCACTCTTCTTGATCACATTATATCATCCTCTTCTCTTGACCCTTGAAAACTTCCTCCACACCAAACTTAAAGCAAACTCATTAGAGGGTTAGTGCATAATCAAAAATTCATATGTTCAGAGGTGACATAATCATTCTTAACACTTCTGGACATTGCACAAAGGTACTTAAAGTTAATGGAACCAAGAAATCCATTCAACATATCAAAAGAGGCAATGCGAAATAAAAGGCAGAATCTGTCAAAACAGAACAGTCCGTAAAGACGAATTTTCAGAGGCACTTAACTTGCTCAGATGGAAAAACTCAAAACTAATGAAAGTTGCGTACATATCTGAGGATCGCACGTAAATTGACAGATTTTTTTGATTTTTCTACAGAGAGTTCTGCGCAAATTCGTGACAGAAAGCAATGCTGTTTCTACGCAGCAATCCAAATCTAGCATCAACTTTACCATAGAGACTTTACTTGGCACAAAAATGCAATAAAATAAATATAAGGAGAGGTTGCTACAGTAGTAACAACTTCCAAGACTCAACAAAACAGTAGCAAAATAAACACATGGGTTATCTCCCAAGAAGTGCTTTCTTTATAGCCATTAAGATGGGCTCAACAATTTTAATGATGATGCTCTCATAAGGATGAGAGTTGAAGCAAAGAGAGCATCGAAAAGCAAGTATGAAACAAATTTAAGCCTAACCCTCTTCCTATGAAAAGGAATCTTGTACACAAATGAATTCATGAAGAACAAAGTGACAAGCATAAGAAGATAAGACACGAGTAACTTCAAAATTCTCAACATAAAGAGGGGAAACTTAATATTATTAAGATGCATGTAACCATGTTTCCCTCTCTCATAATAACTTTCAGTAGCATCATTGATGAAATCCACAATATAACCATCACTTAAAACATTCTTATCATGGTTCATATGCATAAAAGTATCATTATTTTTGACATAAGAAAAACTCTTCTCATTAATAGTAATTGGAGCAGGATCATTATCAAGAATTTGAACATGGTAAACAAGTTGCATACTAAGGGAATGGTTTTTGGCAATCCCATCATAACTATGACAAGTTTCATAAGGATAATTGTAACATGTGTCATATCCATCTCTATAGCGATTATCTAAACCAGAATATATAATATCATCATTTTCACTAAAAGTAAAGGTCTCAAATATAGGATCTTCAAGCACAACATCCCCAAGCTTAGAGCTTTCAATATTAATATTTGAGGGAACATGAATAGTGCTAACATCATTACTTTCATAATCGGTACCAAAGAGATTTCCAATATCAAAGGTAGTGTGCTCTTCCAAATCCTGATCACTAATATGGGTAAAGGGCATAGGAAGATCATTGTATTCGGATTCATTATCATAATAATCATTAGGTCTTCAAGAGGCTTGAAGGGAGGCTTTTCCACATAACCTGATTTATTTCCAGAAACAATAGAAGAAACTTGGGAGGATTCCTCCTTTTCATTAATAAGTTTGAAACACACAGCGGTCCTATCATATTTTGGCAAAGTGTCGTCTTCTAAAATATTTTGTATGTAACTATTTGTATGGCAATTATTAATGCAATAAGAGAGACACCCATGCAGGACATCATCAATATCAAGATCGTTAATATCTAACAAAGAAAATTTTCTTGATAACTCTTCACACTTCAAAAATAAGGTAAGTTCATCATGCTGATTAGGAATGATTTCATCATCACAATACAAATTTACATCACTCATGGGGTTTGAATTATCATTGGAGGAGCATTGAAAATTAAAATGACCAACTCTATGGCAAAGTTCACAAATAAAAGGATAGAGGGCACACACTTTTTCACCAAGATCATCTAGAGCCCTAGACCACTTTCTAGTTTTTTCATTCCTATGATGGATACAATATTCATCTTCAATTTGATTAATTCCACAAGGTCTATGTATTCCACAAAAATTAACATGCTTATAGGAAATAGCATTTTCAGAAGTTTGAACATGTTCATTGCAATCATTAATAACAGTTTCATCCTTCATGCAAGTGTCTTTAAAAGGTTCATGATACTTATCAAAATTCTTCCTAGGCAATTCAAAATGAGAAGCAAAAGCTTTATAAAGATTTGCAACAACTTGAGAGTCAAGACCATAAGTAGCACTCATATTTCGAAATTCATCAGTATCCATAAAAGTTTCAATGCATTCATAATCATAATTTATACCTGACTCTCTACCTTTGTCATTCTCCCATTCTTCAGTATTCTCCTGAATCGATCAAGAAGGTCCCATTTAAACTCTTCTTTGTTGCGTGTGAATGATCCAGAACAAGCAGTATCCAGCAAGGTTTTATCTTGAAAAGAAAGTCTTGCATAGAAATTATCAATGATAACATTACCAGGAAGCTCATGAATGGGGCATTTGAGCATTAAGGACTTCAATCTCTCCCATGCTTGGGCAATACTCTCTCCATCTTGAGGCCAGAAATTATATATACGGTTTCGCTCTTTGTGAATTTCACCTGGAGGATAGAATTTAGAATAAAATAGAGGCACAATATCCTTCCAATCAAGAGAATGCCCATCCTTCAGCAGTTTATACCAATGCGCCGCTTTACCAGACAGCGACATAGAGAATAATTTCTTCCTAACTTCATCCATAGAAATACCTGCACACTTAACCCGCATAATCCATCTAAAAACAGTAAATGATCTCCAGGACGGACAGTTCCATCCCCTTCATAGCGGTTATCCTTAACAAGTTCAATAATTTTCATAGGTATCTTGAAAGGAATATTTTCAGTAGGTGGATTTAAAATATCACAAGCATCATTAGAGTTATCGCATATGGGAGATAAAGTATTATCAGAGCAAATTTTCTCCCCTAAAACTGGGAAGCTAAAAAGATTATAAAAACTAGCTTCCCCAAGCTTAGACTTTTCCATAGCATTAGCAGTAATTGCATTCGTACTAATAACATTGCTACTAACATGCAAATAAGGTTCTATAGGTTTTTTAATTTTTGCATCAAACAATTCTAGATCAGGAAAAAGATTAAAAAGCTCACTAATTTTTTTGTTTTTTTCCATTATGCCTAACTAGTGAAAATAAAAACAAGAGACAAAAAGATAAAATTGCAGAATCTAAAGGAGATAGCTTCGAGCACTCACACACCGGCAACAGTGCTAGGAAATAGCTTAGTAGTCGGAGGATGTGAATACCTTTTACCTTACCTCCCGGCAACGGCGAAAATAGCTTGATGTCTACGTGTGCTTCTATTCTTGTAGACAGTGTTGGGCCTCCAAGAGCAGAGGTTTGTAGAACAGCAGCAAGTTTCCCTTAAGTGAATCACCCAAGGTTTATCGAACTCAGGGAGGTAGAGGTCAAAGATAGTCCTCTCAAGCAACCCTGCAATTAAGATACAAGAAGTCTCTTGTGTCCCCAACACACCTAATACACTTGTCAGATGTATAGGTGCACTAGTTCGGCGAAGAGATAGTAAAACACAAGTGGTATAGATGGTGGTAATATTGCAGGAAGTAAAGATGCAGTAAAACAGTAAACAAGCGATGTTTGCAGTATTTGGAAACAAGGCCTAGGGATCCTACTTTCACTAGTGGACACTCTCAACATTGATCACATAATAAATAACTTCTCCTTACTTGTGCTACATACACTCTTTTGTTGGATAACAAACACCATTCATTGTGTAGGGCTACAAGAGCTCCCTCAAGCGGAGTAAACAAGCGCCACAACATTCGGCATTCATATTTAAGTAACCTTTAGAGCATAATAGATCTTTGCAATTTAGACCGAGTACTAACATAGCATACACACTGTCACCATTACACTATGAAATGGGGAATAGATCACATCAATACTATCATAGATATAGTTAACTCCATAATCTACAAGAGATTACAATCATAACCTACGCCAAGTACTATATGATGCACACACTGTCACCATTACATCATGGAGGAGGAATAGACTACTTTAATAACATCACTAGAGTAACACATAGACTAATAGTGATACAAAGCTCATCATATGGATCTCAATTATGCAAGGCAATTCATGAGATCATTGTATTGGAGTACATGAGAGAGAGATGAACCACATAGCTACCGGTAAAGCCCTCAGCCTCGGGGGAGAACTACTCCCTCTTCATCATGGGAGACAACGGCGATGAAGATGACGGTGGTGTCGATGGAGATGACTCGGGGGCAATTCCCCGTCGGCGGTGTCGGAACAAAGACTCTGTCCCCGAATTGGAGTTTCGCGATGGCGGCGGCCCTGGAGTCTTTCTGGAGTTTCGTCAATCGGTGTCGAAGTTTTAGGTCACGAGGGGTTAAATAGGCGAAGAGAGGCGGCGGGGTGCCAGAGGTGGGCTCCACACAGGCCCGCCCTCCTTGGCCGCGCCGCAGGTGGTGTGGGGCCCCCCTGGCCCCTCTCCGGCTCTCCTTCGGTGTCTTGGTCCGTCTCGGTGAATTATGATGTTTGGTCTTTGTTTCGTCGAATTCCGAGAATATTGCCCGAACAACCTTTCTGGAACCAAAAACAACAGAAAACAGGAACTGGCACTTCGGTATCTTGTTAATAGGTTAGTTCCGGAAAATGCATAAAAACGATATAAAGTGTGCACAAAACATGTAGGTATTGTCATAAAACTAGCATGGAACATCAGAAATTATAGATACGTTGGAGACGTATCAGGCTTATAAGTATTCTTTACCTCCCCTTGTGTCGAATCAATAAATTTGGGTTTTACTTCCCCCGAAGACTGTTGTGATCCCCTATACTTGTGGGTTATCACCCATCCCGCCAGACAGCGCATGTACGGCGGGACGGGGTACCCCCGCCGTCCACAGTGCGCGCGCCTCGGCAACGAGAAGCCAACGGCGGCCGAAGCCGTTGGTAGCAGCGCCGTATCATTCGCATTAGTCCATGGCGAGAGCGCCGGTGATGGAGAAGATGGAGGAGGGCGACGATTTTCTCGACGAGGAAGAAGTTGTGGCTGGCTGGAATGTGCAGCGAGGAGGCGGCGCAGGGGCTTTAAATGGCGCTGAGGGGGCATTGGCGAGCATTAGCGCCGACGCTGAAAACGAGCAGACGCTGGTGAGCATTAACGCCGAGGCTGAAGACGAGTGGGCGCTGATGAAGGTGAGCACGCTTCGACGGGCGTGGAAGGCGAGGAGGAAGACGACTCCTCCGACACTGACGAGCCGGGTCCACAACCAGGAAACGTTTCCCGCACCTTCTTCCAGCTTCGTTCCCGCCAACACACGGCGCGCCGGCGCTCCCGCTAGCTTCCTTTTGTATTGGGTTCGGCCTAGAAGTGGCGGATGAAGAGTTGGGTTACGCTGACTAAAAAACTAATTTAAGGACCATGGCTGGGCGCAAATTTTAACGTTGGGCCTTTGGAGAACAGCTGGAGATGCTCTTATAAGAGCATCTCCAACCGCGTCCCCCAAAGTGTCCCCATAGGGATTTGGGGTGCGCCGGACAAAAAAACGTTCCCACCCGCGTTCCCCAAAGCCTCTTTTTGTCCGGCGCGGTCCGATACGGTGTCCGGCGCCCGAGCCTGTCCCCGCCCCACAGGGGACGCTCCGGGCACGCCAGACACAAAGAAAAGCGATGAGGTCTCCCACCTGTCGGCGACTATTTCCATAAGCGTTGGTTCACGCCTTTTAATTTCTCGTCGCACCTTCCCTCTCGCGCCTCCCACCCCTCCGCCGCCGCTGGATTTACCGGCCGTTTTGACGGCTGATCTCTTCTGAGAGTCGGCACCGTCGTGGCGGCTGGCACTCTCGCCGACCGTTTTACCGCCGTCGCTTCGCCAGCGCGTCCCAGAACGCAGCGTCAAACCCGCCCCACCTCAGCGCACACAAGGTGTTCGATGACTTGCCAGGTAGGTGCGATTGGCCGATGTTCGTTGCCTCGTCTGCCGTGGCGCAATTTTAACCATTGATTTTGCTTCAGACATGGATAGCGACGACGAGATGCTTGTCCGACTGCTGGAGAACGAGCAAGCCTTTAACGATGACATCCGTGAGCATTTGCTGATCATCGCGTCCCTCCAGGACATGATTAACGCCCGAGGCGGAGAAGCGGAAGAGGCGCGCCGCGAGAATCAAAGCCGAGGAGAAAGAAGTGGAAGCCCCGGCAGAGGATGGAGGGGCATACCATGCTACACAAGGACTACTTCGCAGATGAGGCAACACATGCCGACAATTTTCGGCGCCAGATAGGATGAGCAAGGGTTTGTTCATGAATATCCTCCACGTCGTTCGAGAGTTTGACCCCTACTTCAAGCTCAAGCACGACGATGTAGGCCTTGCCGGGTTCTCGTCGATTCAGAAGTGCACCGCCGCTATGAGAATGCTTGCATACGGAGCACCTGCTGATACACATGACGACTACCTCCGCATGAGTGAGTCTACTGCCATTGAGTGCATGTACAAGTTTTGCCGAACTGTGGTGGGAAAGTTTGGCAAATACTACTTGAGAGGGCCAACTGAATGCAAGGATCATGGCACAAAATGCTGCCAGAGGATTTCCTCGAGTGCTTGGAAGCATCGATTGCATGCACTGGTCATGGAAGAACTGTCCGTTTGCCTGACAAGGTATATACAAAGGGCATCATGGATATTGCAGTATGGTGCTTGAAGTTGTGGCAGATTATGACCTGTGGATTTGGCATTCTTTCTTTGGCATGGCGGGATCACACAATGACATCAACGTGTTGCAGCAGTCTCCGGTGTTCAGCAGACTAGTGAAAGGGCATGCTCCACCATGCAACTATGAGATCAGTGGCCACCAATATACCAAAGACTCTTACCTAGCCGATAGTATATATCCAAAATTGGCCACTTTTGTCAAAACAATCTCGGCTCCATCAGGTCAGAAGAATTGCCACTTTGCTGCGCGACAGGAGGCTTGCAGGAAGGATGTCGAGCGAGCATTTGGTGTGCTTCAAGCTCAATTTGCAATGTCCGATACCCTGCTCTAAGCTGGTCTCACGACCAAATGTGGGAGGTGATGCAGACTTGTGTGACCATGAGAATACGCTCTCGCATCGCTTTTTTTGTAGAAAGCTCTACCGGCGATAAAAAATGTTTGGCCCGAGCCAAAAAGATAAGCACGGGAGTCGTAAGGAAAGACCTCTGCGTAGCTATCAGAACGAAATAAACGAATTCCGAGGAGCAAGGTATGACCCAGTGGAGGGTAGGGATTAGGATTTGAAGAAGAACATGCTCAACTCAAAGTTGTGTGGGTTAGACAATCCAGAACGAGTTGATCTTTCAACCGCTGACCAATCTTTAGGACTTTAGCCCCTGGTAAACCCTAGCTATGGAGATGTCCCAATTGTAGAACAAGCATAGACAAGGTATGAATTGAAAAGGACTAAGTCTCATAATTGTTGTGCCTTACCTTGCACAACATGATCATCGAGGATGACCGCAAGAATCATGCCAGGACACATGTTGGTTCCTATGAGTGTCAGGGCAATCTTGTGGAGGTTGATCATGAGTTGTCTGTATATTTTGCTGATTTCCTCGCCATGCACGCAGAGATCCGTGACAACAATGTTCACGATCAACTTCAAGCTGATCTCGTTGAGCATATGTGGAGGATCAAAGGATTGTCAGCAAATGCCGCGACACCTTGATCTAGCCATATTTATTACATTTGTTTAGTTATTTTATTGTTTGTTGTATTTTAATTTAAAAAAATCTCGGCAAATATATTTATTTGTATGCTATATTTAATAAATGGTGATGTTTTTGAAAACCGTACAAAAAAGTTTAGGACGATACTTAGGGGACGCGGCTGGGGAGCGACGTCACGTAAACGCAGCACGAAAGAAACATGTCCACCAAATCGCTTGATTCCGCGGCGTTTGGGGAGGGTTTGGGGATGGGAGATGCCCGTGCCCGTGGTGGAACGAACAGTAGTCGAGCGATCGATTCCCCACGCCAGATCGGTCGGCCGGGTCCACATGTCATTGAAGTAATAGTTCCCTATGTTTGCAGACAGTTGGTGTAATAGAGATTGGACGCGTTGTGGAGTGTTCTTCCTTCCTCTTTCTCCGATCTCTCCCCAAACTTGCTAGGTTTTGCGATTTATATAAGAAAATCGGTGGAGGCAGCAGCGCCGCGCCGCCGCCCGCAGCCAGGGGCATCACCGCCACCCGCAGCCCGCAGCTTCAATCTGCAGGTGCGGCCGCATCGCAACTCGCAAGGCCACAACGCGACGGCCGGAGGTTAAGCAACCCGACAGCGACGCACGCGACTGAATTGATCCCTGATCCTCTCCAGTTTTCTTCCCCAGGTACATTTCTTTCTTCCCGAGTTTTTTGCTACAGTACCGATTTCATAGCACGGGACGGGGGAATGTTTTTCTTTTCACTTTTTTTCAAGCTTGGGTAAAGGAACCCTAGCTTGCTTCGGCGGATTGTTCTAATGTCCGTTTCGTTCTAGTAGATCATTCCCTTGCTCTGGAAGTGACCGCAAGATCCATCTTAGTTGAGCCCATACGAGTTGGTGCCAAGGCGCCGGCGCAGATTATTTTCTGTACTCTAATTTTTTCGGTGGTCAAACTTAACCCCATTCCACGCCAAGCCCTCCCCTGCTAATTACTTGTAGTGATTAGTAGTAAGTTGTTTCTGTAGATCATAGTCTGTATAGGTTGATTCGGGAATTGCATACAAATGCACTTCTGATGAACTTTACATGAGGTCTAGTCTACTGATGAAATCTAAGCTGCAGAGTTCTCTGTTTGCATTGCAGGTACGCATCCTTCCTACTCGCAGCTATGTTGGAGAAGATTGGGCTCCCGCCCAAGCCGTCGATGCGAGGGGCAACCTGGGTGCTGGATGCGTCCAACTGCCAGGGCTGTTCTGCTCAGTTCTCCTTGTTCACTCGCAAGGTAAATCTCATGGTTTTAGCATCGCGGTGATGATGCCAAGCATAGTCTACTCCCCTCGCCCTGCCATAATCTTGTAAGCTAGAATACTTAGGTTTCAAAATTTACTGATGGTTCTGCCATCTTTCTTTGTCATAATGCATGTCATGCCCATCTCAAATTCAATTGCATTCCATGGAAACCCCCTTCACTTTTGGATCACTTATTCATGTTGCTTGCTATGATCTGAGAACAAGTCTACTGATTACTTGCATCATGGACGAGTTCTCATTGCACGCTCACCTCTGAACTAAAACTGGGAATTAAAAGTTTTAACTGGTTTAATGCGAGCTTTCAACATGTCTTACAAGATGGTTAGATGAGTTGTTGACAACATGATCTCAGCGTATTATTACTCAGTTCGGATCATGGGACAACATACCTCAATGTGTTGTAAGCTTTACACCTTCGACTATTTCTCTACAGTTGACAAATGTCAGGGTGGATGAGGCCATTACCTGAGATTGCACAAAGAGGGTGGGTGGGTGTGGGGGCTATATATGTTGACTGAAAATTGCTTTGATGTTAGTTTATGCTATGCGGACATACATTCATAAATCCAAAATATTAAACAGAAAGCTAGTTACAAGGCTGATTACCGTATTTTTGCTGCAAAATAGGGTTGCTTATAGAGTACCTGCTACTGAGTTATAGAACCTTGCCTGCATATCTTACTAAACTTTATCAGTTAGCTGCAAAATTCACCAGGAAAGGGCAAACACATGAATCCATCAAAACAATTGTTTAATCAATGCTACCATCTGTTGGTCGTTAATAGTTGCAATGTTAGCTGTCTTATGACGGACAAACTTATTCCCGCTCAACTCATCCCTTGGCAACAGCAAATCTCAGTTTGGTCGTCACAGGGATAGATGGCTGGTGCTGGTCTCTCATGAAGTGTGGATTCAGTGAGTCGAAAAAATAAACTCCCTCCGTCCCTAAAAAAGCTGCTCAACTTTGTCAAGATACAGAGATATATGGACATGCTTTAGTTATAGATGTATCCGTATCTAAAAAAGTTGAGCAGACTTTTTTTGAACAGAGGGAGTATGTTGTTTTGTTGTTCCAGTACATTAAATGCTTGGATTCACTGTGCTTATAGTTCGTAAATCTGCCATTTGACAAAAAAAAAAACCTATAGATCTCTTGTAATATTATGGAGATGGTTGGAGGAGCTATGTTAATTTTTGTGCATTTAACATGTAGCATCATTGCCAAAGATGCGGAGGCCTCTTCTGCAGCAGCTGCACCCAAAAGAGGATGGTTTTACGTGGACAGGGCGACTCACCTGTTCGAATTTGTGATCCTTGCAAGAATCTTGAGGAAGCGGCGCGTTATGAGATGAGATATGGGCACAAAAATAGAACCCTGAAAGGTCAGTTTGTTTCCAAGAAGAAGTTATGATTTGGTCAGTACTTGATAGCTGATACACCTTAAAGTGACAAGTCCTGCTAGATTACAAATTAAAAATCCGATTGTTAGCATGGGACAGAATTGCTTTTGAATTGTGCAATATTTTCAATCAGAGTGCATTTGGGTACTTGTGAACAGTTGAGCTGCTGGGCCAAGCTGTGCAACATTCATGCCCTGTTTGGAGTTTTTGTATGATATGTATATGTACCCGCATTGGTTTAAAACATTGGAGATAATTGACTCAGTAACCAAACACTTCCACAGTATTTGTCCAGTCACATGGAGCTTAAATTATTTTTGGTTAGTGTTCTAATTTGACTGTTAGCTACAGTTCTTAATGTAGTGCTGACTTGTCTAACTAGTTACAGACATATTTTGATCTTTATTATGAAAAGCTCTATACTCTGTAGATGTTACAGATGTGAGGTTGTTACTGGCTTGGTTGTTTCATAGTTCTCATTTTCATTTGCTTTTGTTTATTATTTTGTGTATTTCACATATAAACTTAAGAATCTCTGAACGAAAAGGTCAATGAAGAAATATGCAAATAAGAAAAATGGATTGTGCATGCATAGAATTCAATCTATGATGGACGGTGCACACCTAAAATACCAAACTACTTGTTGGTTCCACCAAGCTGTAAACATGGTCAAGTTTTACTCCAAGTTGTAGTAGTATGCAGTTGCCAACTTGAATAGTACACAATTATATATTTCCTTTCCCATTTGTTTTGCTAAAACTACTTAACATGTAAATAATCCTCTGTATGTTCTTTTCACAGCTAACACAAAAACAGCTTCTAAACCAGAGGATGAAATACTTAGTGAACTTCTTGGAGGTGATGGGATGCACAGCCAGTTTTCTCGCAGGGAATCTCTGGGTTCTGAGCTTCCTGGGAAAACCGTAAGCACTGCCAGCTCATCCAGTTCTAGTCCTGGTTCCAGAAAAGCCAGTATGGAGGGGAATGGAGGTGGAAGCCTTTCAACTGAAGCACAAAATTATGAACTCAACAACACTGCATCCATTTTTACTCCGGAAGAACTGCGTCAACAAGCAGTAGAGGAGAAGAACAGGTACAAAACATTGAAGTCAGAAGGAAAACCCGAGGAAGCACTGCGGGCGTTCAAACATGGTAAAGAGCTTGAGAGGCAAGCGGCAGCACTTGAATTAGAATTGAGAAAGAGCAAAAGAATGGCTACAAAATCTCCTAATGTAAGTGCTGTTATTAGTACCCAGAAGATAAATGATACCGATGACGCTGTAACAAAAAGGGATCCATCTGGGAAAAGGGTTAGAAAAGAAAAGAGTGATCTTGCCTCTGAACTCAAAGATCTAGGCTGGTCAGATGCAGATCTTCATGATGAAGCAAGGCCAACTGCTATGAGTGTCGAAGGAGAGCTGTCACAGATTCTTAGAGAAGTAGCGCCAAAATCATCAGAGGGCAAGAAAAGTGGTGGTATTGACAAATCTCAGGTTAATGCTCTGAAGAGACAGGCCCTAGTGCTGAAGCGAGAAGGTAAACTTGCCGAAGCAAAGGAAGAACTAAAGAAGGCCAAAATTTTGGAAAGACAACTGGAAGAACAGGAGATTCTAGGCGAAGCAGAAGAGTCTGATGATGATTTGGCTGCAATGATTCATAACATGGACGATGATAACCAGGATGATATACTATTTGACAATTCAAGACTACCTGCTATCAGTTTTGAACAAATTCTGGGTGCTTCAGATGATCTTGCGTTTGATAGCAACTTCGATGTTACAGACGATGACATCAATGACCCAGATATGGCTGCTGCCCTAAGATCATTTGGTTGGACTGAAGAGGATGACAAACAAACAGAAAGTCATGAACATGTTTCTTCTTTGAATCAAGAAGTACTAAAGGAAGAAGTGGTTGCACTGAAAAGAGAGGCTGTTGCTCACAAGAAGGCTGGTAACATTGCAGAGGCCATGTCATTGCTTAAAAAGGCAAAATTACTTGAGAAGGATCTGGAAAGTGAACGGCCAGAATCAAAGGTCCTTACTCCAGGACATAAAATTACAGACACTGAAGATATCACTGTCACAGAGATCAGCACGCGTCGTGTATCAGCACCAAAAAGTAAGCTAGCAATCCAGAGGGAACTGCTAGCTCTGAAAAAGAAGGCGCTAGCCTTGAGAAGGGATGGGAAGGTCGATGAGGCCGAGGAAGAGTTGAAGAAAGGCGCTATTCTTGAGAAGCAACTCGAAGAGCTTGAAAATTCTTCTAAAAGACCTGTAGCCAACGAAAATATGAACTTTAGTTCAACAGCCCCATATAAGGCTGAACCCCCAAGTCTGGATTTCACCAATGAAAGCTATGAACCTGAGGTGACAGACAATGACATGCAGGATCCAGCATTGCTCTCTGTGTTGAAAAATATGGGATGGGAAGACGATGATACTGATTCTGTGAAAGTAACACATAAACCATCGAATCTTTCGCCTGTAGGTGCTAAGAAGCCAAAGAAGAATAAAGGTCAGATCCAGAAGGAGTTGCTTGCCATAAAAAGGAAGGCTCTTGCATTTAGGCGGGAAGGGAAGAATACGGAAGCTGAAGAGGAACTGGAGAAGGCGAAGGTCTTGGAGGAGCAACTGTCGGAGATGGAAGAATTGGCTAACTCAGCTGCCAGCCAAAAAGTTGCAGGTCCTGACGAACACCAGACTGCGGAAAATAAATATGATATTCAACATATCCCTCATGTTGATGCTACTGCATCATCACTAAGAAATACATCGAAGGAGGATGTTTCATTGCCAGTGCATGCAGTCGAACTTAATGCATCAACAGATCCTGTAGCTAGTAGAATCAAACCTCAAACTGAAACTCATGCATCCAGGACAGCTATTGCTGATCTTTCAGGAACTGCAGAAGGGTCACGTTTACCTTCTAATGTTCTTGATCACAAGGATCCTCTAAAGGCACCTGGAGGCGTCACACACAGAGATGATATTTTACTCCACAAGAGAAAAGCGGTTGCTTTTAAGAGAGAAGGGAAGTTGGCAGAAGCTAGAGAAGAATTAAAACTAGCTAAACTCTTAGAGAAGCGTCTTGAAGGCGCTCAACAAGATGGTGTGGCTGGTGTGTATGAGTCAGCGACATCAGTTGTGCAACAGAGCAATTCGGTCCAGCAACCTGCTAGTGCAAGTATCCACACTGACGTGTTGGTCCATGCCCCTCCAGCCGGGGATAAGTCAGTTCAGCCTCAGAAAGCAATGTCTAGCCGAGATCGCCTCAGAATCCAACGTGAATCCCTCACTCACAAACGCAATGCCCTCAAGTTGAGGAGAGAAGGGAAGACTGCAGAAGCAGACGCGGAGTTCGAGTTGGCCAAGTCACTAGAGAGCCAACTGGAGGAGGCAGATAGCCAGGGTTCGAGCTCTGCAGGCAAGTCGGCTGAAGCAAGTGACGCATTTGTGGAGGATCTTCTCGATCCTCAGATGATGTCTGCCTTAAAGTCCATTGGCTGGAGCGCAGCTGACCTGTCCACACCGTCTATGAATGCGCAACCTTCTGCGAAAGCAGAAGCAAGGCCAACGGTCACTGTTACAAGCAAGCCTCAGAATGAGAAAAGTCAGCTTGAGGAACAGATCAAGGCTGAGAAACTGAAGGCCCTCGCCTTCAAGCGGGAAGGGAAGCAGGCAGAGGCTCTGGAGGCCCTCCGCTCATCAAAGCGTCTGGAGAAGAAGTTGGCCTCACTTAGCTAATTACTCCATCATGCATTCATACCTTTCCTACCTCACATTTTTGTTTGGGGAGGCATTCCAGATGATAGTTTTGTACTTTGGTGTAAGGCCGCACCATCTGAGTTAGGGGCACATGGAGAGGCTTATAACTTGTGAGTCATGAGCAGTTGAGCACTACTTGTATGCGTGTAAATATGTAATAATAACTGAAGGCGTTGTAACATGATTTTTTCAGGATTCAAAAGTAAAGTACATCCATGTAACGGATTGTATATTTTATTTCCATTTTTACACTGAACTTCAGTTGGTCTATCTGTAAACGGGTGTTGATTTGTCTGGTCTTTTGTCATATTTTGACACAAAACTTAGAAGAAGCGTGTTAAGAGTGAATCATAATCTTGTTGAGAATGCACATTTTCTATTGACTGCTTTATTTTGTGCTTGTAGAATGTATGCATGCAGAAAATGGCGCATGCTACCTCTTGAGGCATCAGCAGAGAGTCAGCCAGCTAATTCTTTTGCTGATATGCTGATTTTTATTGCTGTAGCTCTAATAGGAGCTGCTGTGGGTGGTAAGATACTCAAATAATTCTCACAGGCATGACTGATATCTATGTGTTGTTGACGAAGAGACATTTCCTACTGTGCTAATTTTGTTTTTCTCTGTGATCTTACCTTGTAGGATTATTAGGCCGGCAAAGAAAAGAGGAATTGAAGCGATTGAATAATCAACTTCGTCAGATTAACACCGCTCTTAGAAGATAGGCACAGATTGAATCGTTTGCTCCTGGCCTTATGCGCCAGTAGGGAGAGAAACAGAAATTGAGGTTACTGTTGATCCCAGAAAGCAGCAGCTGGTGGTAAATTTGAAAAAGGGGAAGAACTACATGAGGAATCGGGACCTTGATAAGGCAGTACCGGAGTTTAGGACAGCTCTGGAGCTTCTCGAAAGCATAGGGGATCGCTTTGAGGAGAAGAAAGCTGCAAGGGGATTAGGTTAATTTCTTCCTGCTAGTGACTATCATCCATCATACTTGTTTTGTTCACTGATAAAGAAAGGTACATGAATCAGTAATCACCCTCCACCATTCTCCTCCCTCCGTCCCAAAATGTAAGGTGCACTTTTTTCCGCATGGTCGTTGATGCAGACTTTAACCACTAATGTATACTCCCTCCGGTCATGAATATAAGATGTTTAGTTTGCCTAAACATCTTATATTAGTGAACAGAGTAAGAACTAAATAATATGAATTACGAATGTATAAATGGTATCACTGCGTTCATCTTGCAAATCTCTTTCATTTCATATATATTTATACGGAATTTGTGGATATAATGTAAGCACAAAACATAGTCAAAGTTATAAGCTGCTGACCAGCTAAATTTATGGGCGCCTTACATTTTGGGACGAAGGGCGCCTCACCAAATGATCGGTGACCAATCCAATCAATAACATCTGTGCCCTAAATCTGTTGTCATGTCTCACATACCACCATTACCTAAATTGTAGAATAGCAGAATGCCCCATGAAATAAGTGTGATTTTTATGCTGTTTCAGGTAGTTGCATTTTACACACTCGTGTGTTTTAAGTTAGCCCCGCAAACAATATATTCTCTGTTTCCTACCTGAATATATTCTGTAGCTAAGGCTTATATTGCTAATATTCTGGGAGAAGAAGCAATTGTAAAGTAATGATGTAGAAGTAAAGCATTGTCGTATTTATTATTCCAATAGATGGCAGATTCTTCATTTAGCTGTACATGAGCTGACATTTATCTGTATGTATGGCAAAACTTTTATAACTTGGGTCATTCACATTTACATATACCAGGAATCACTTTAAGCAACTACCGTTGTTGAATAGCAGCAGGATTTACATCCACAAGCTAGAGTTGGTGTACCTTACAGTTTTATACGACAGAAATTTGATACCGTTTGAAACTTTGCCATTTGTCTCTCCTTTGAACACCTGAATGTACCATTTGTCTCTGCTACACGCTTCATTTGAAGACAGCTTAAATTTAACATTAACTGCTGTTAAAAGACTCACTTGGTGATGGCTTATACTTCTCTCAGGTGCATCACTACAAAGGCTGGGACAATGCAAGGAAGCAATGAGCTGGTACTACTAGGTTGTATGACAAGTACATATCAGGATTGCGGCCCCGCGATTAAGCGATTGAGCGCTTGGCCGTTGTCAGAAATAAAACTCAGCCTCTTCCTACTGTTTGGTTTGTTGGTTGGGTGGTAGGAGTATTGGGCAGAAAACGTGCCGATTTTTGCTCGTCTCTTGGCTTCGTCGGAGCACTTGAGTTGTTACTCCTGTGTATAAATCGCAGTGGTCGCTGCGGCACATGCGGGTTCAGAGCTCTGGGTGAAGGAAAGGATTGATTGCCCATCTTTTGTAATCCTTCTCCACGAACTGGTAACTCAGACTCACATGTAGCACGTTGACTGTACGTTGCAGATGATCATATCCTGAATTACACATGAATACATGCATTTGAGAAAAAAACTTCAGGAATCACCCATGAACGCACGATCCGTCCCGTTGCTTTGTTTTCTGACGATGAGCAGTGGTGAGTTATGCTCACACAACGGACAAGGACGTATGGCCTAGCTGTAGATGGTCCTGCTGGTGCATACTTACAAAGACGTCTTGTTTTGTTCGAGCGAAAGACCATGTTCAGTGCTCCTGCTCTACAAGTCGCCCGTCCTGTTCATGAAATTCAGGGATTCAATTCAGAGATGCCAAATAGAAGTTGTGTGCGTCCAGCATGGGCTGCGTAGGACCGGGGCTACAGTGATCCTCCATGATCTTTCCACTTGCCATTAATTGGTGGCGTTTCAAGGAGGAAAGCAGCTAGCTCTAGAAATTTATGGTAGTGAACTAGTGTTCGAGAGTCTCCCGACCACTGAATTCTCCGCTCACTGGATCTGTCCATGTTTCTTGGTGAATTCCGTTTCCATATAATTTGTTCACCGAAAGAATGTAGAGCATAGTTGTTAGTAAAACATTTCCACTTAATTTGTAGTCAACTAGTCATGCTTGATCGCTTCGACCTGTAAAATCTAGTGCTTTGTTTGGCTGTGCATATTTGGTCACTGATGCAGAGAGCATGTCTAGCCTTTAAGGAAGTTTGCTGATATTTTGTCTTCTAAAAAGGAGGAGTGTATTTAAAGAAATAGAAAGAAAAGTGGTACTGTAACGCGAGGCTTAATGACATGGCTGGGCCATCAACACGTGTCTGCACGTGGATTGGCCTCAAATGCTTTGCTCCGCGCCTCCACGGCTCCACGACAAACAAGCCAAGACCAGACACCAACATTGTGGGCTCAACTTTTCAGTATATACTGTTAGGACAATATGCTTAATGTATTACCAGAGGGCCCAAAGGTCACAATATATAGTACGTGTACAGGTGCACATATGCAGAAAGCCCTCTAACATATGGGAAACTACAATAGACAAATATATACATCTAACACCCCCCCTCAACTCATGGTGGATCCACAACACTGAGTTTGGAGAGTAAGAAATCATGCTACGCTCGAGTTTGTGCCTTCGTAAAGAAATCCGCCAACTGCAAATCTGAAGGCACATAATGAACCGCAACAACATCATCATGTACCTGTGCACGTGTGTAAAAAGCATCAACACCGATATGCTTGGTCAGCTCATGCTTGACCGGATCACGTGCAATACTGATAGCACCTGTACTGTCAGACAAAAGTGGAGTGGGTGTCGTAACAGAGACCCCAAAATCTGCAAGCAACCACCGTAACCAAGTCACCTCAGCAATCAACAAAGCCATAGCCCGCAACTCAGCCTCAACACTCGAACGGGAAACTGCGACCTGTTTCTTCGTCTTCCAAGCAACAAGCGAACCACCAAGAAACACACAGTAAGCAGAAAGCGAACGACGATCCGTAGGATCACTCGCCCACGTAGCATCCGAATAGCACTGGAGCTGGAGAGAGCTGGAACGGGGAAAGAAAAGGTGACGAGTGATCGTGCCACGAAGATAACGAAGAACACGAAGGAGATGACACTGTAAAAAACGGTGGTAGGAGCTGGTCAAACTGACTCAGAACATGAACAGCGACTAAGAGATATCGCGGTCCCTGACACCGCGACTAAAGGCGCCTCCACGTGGCCGCCAGCAGTCCTTCGGGGCGGAGGACCTTTAGTCGCGGTTCTCCTGGCCAACCGCGACTAAAGGCCGCCGCAGGTTTAGGGTTTAGCCCCCCTCCCCCTAAATCTGGTTTCTTTTTAGTTTGTATTGTTTTATTTCTTTTGGGTTTTAATTTTGAAGGAGTTTCACATATTCTACCGTACTACATACATGCATATGAATGTACAATTTCAAACAAATTTGAAATTAGAACCAAAAAGAATTCAAGAGGAATATACATATATATATTCAATATCGGATGACCATATACAATTTTGAACAAGTTTCCATACATATTTAGTGCATATAAAGTTCTACGTCCTCTACATAGTGTTCTCCTCTAGGATCGATGACTTCCCTCGCGAACCATCCAGCTAGTTCCTCTTGAAGTGGTCGGAAGCGAGCGTTTGGACTAAGCGTCGTCCGGAGGTTATTCCTCCTGATGTTGTTCTCAGACGGCTGCCGCTCAGTGGTGTATCTCCGGATCCTCTCACAAACATAGTATCCACATAGATTGGTCCCCGGTGGCTGAATATCCCCAGTCGCATTCTTTGCCCTTTTAAAATGTAGCTCTTTTTTGAATTCACCGACCTTTTGATCTACGAACCGTCTCCAAACCCTACGAGGCAAGGAAAATTAAATGAACAAGAGAGTTATTAATTAGTTACTTGATATTAGGAAATGATGAACGAAATAGGCCGATCGATATAGAGCGCAAACGAATGAAAATAATTACTTTTGCATCATTTTTCTCATGTCGGCCCAATGCTTCGGATCCATATTCAGAGAGTCGTGGACGAGAACTGTGGAGTTCTGAATTTGAATTACTAGCAGAATCCAGTGGAACCTGCGGAGACGATAACTCATCGATTAGCCACATACCATGCATGGAGTAAACAAAAGAGAATGTGCTCAAGACAGAAACACTCACCCAAAATGGTAAGGAAATAGAATATCACTTTTGAGTTCCTGTTTTATAAGAAACCGCCACAGGTCATCCTCCACGTCGGTGGGGTGGTGTTCTAACACATATGAATTAACGATTTGTGGGTCAATGAACCCAACATCATGGATGCGCCTTATTCGCATTTCCCGCTTCTTTATTCTGCATAATAGCGTACACAACAAGATAGTTAGGACAATATATATATTTATAGTGCAGGCAATGAACGAGATGGGGTAGAAATTAATAAATCACTTACAGAACATAGCAACTGATGATAGATTTGTCGAGCTCGCGCAGATTGAACAGCTGGAACAATTCACTCCGATGAATTGTTATATAGTAATGTTTGAAGTGATGCTCAGGTCTAACTTCCGCATAAATATAGTCTTTGGCGTTTTTAAGTTGTATGTAAGCCTTGTACCAATTTAGCAGACCTGTCATTTGTCGAGGTAGATCCTCTTCCTGCGCAGGCTCGACGAGAGGCCCATTCCGCACATATGTAAATACTACGTCCTTCATTGGCGCCTCATCAAGGCCTAACGCTGCACGAAGAGTCAGACCTAAGTTGGCCGCTTGTTCTGTGGCACTCGCTACAGTCAATCCCTGTGCTGCCGCAGCTGCTATGACATCGGGGGCATGGTCCGGACCGGCGGCTTTCACTATGAGCGGGGCGATCGACTGTTTACTTTGTTCCCCGAGCTGGGCAACTTGTTTCCCCCCGACCGCGAGTGCTTGACTACGAAGTTCACGTTCATAGTCGTCGGCAGATTCTTCGCGGCTTGGGACGGTGTGTTCAAAAATGACTTAGCCCAGCTCTTTTCCTTCTCAGAAAATACTTGCTTGGGCTCGGGCTCTCTTTTCTTCTTGCAGTCCGCCTTCCATTTCTCATGCTGAGCAGCCACGGCCGCTGCATTTTCCTCCACACTAAGTTCCCAAGGCCTCGGGGTGAGAGGCTTTAGTGATGGCTCTGGTATCTTTGTGGTTGCAGGTACATAAGGCTCCGGGTTAATAACCCAAGACTGCTTATGCTTCTTTGCCGGAGGTGGATTGGGGGGTGGCGTCTGATCACCCGCCGGACGAGGACTGGGGGGCGGCGTCTGCTTACCCGCCGGAGGTGAATTGGGGGGCGGCGTCGGCTGACGCGAAGGAGGTGTAGGTGAACCACCACCGCCGCCGCCGCCGCCACCACCACCGGAGGGGGGTGGACTTGTTCGCCTTGGCGCCTCGTCTGGAAACTTGATAAACTTCTTTTTCCAGAGAATAAACTGGCGCTTGACACCTCCAAGTCTTCTCTCCCCTTCGGGTGTAGCAATGTCAATCTCCAGGTCCTCAAACCCTGGGACTATTTCCTCCACCGTGACACGAGCATAGCCATCTGCAATGGGGTTGTTGTGGTGGAGTGCTCCAGGCTCACATGGCAAAGCACTGCCGATGGCTACCTTCGTGGACATGTTCCCAGTAGGATAATGCAGATGACATTCTTTCATCTCCTTTACATCGTCCACGGGGTAGCGAGGAGGCTCCGGTGCAGTAATTTGGATCTCCGGTGCATCAGTAGCCGGCTGGACCTCCGTGGAAGCCACGCTGCTTCTCCGCTGCTGGCTTCCGAGATCCGCTGGATGATCTTCATGCGTCCCAGCTGCCGATCTCTCCTGTACTAGTATAGTCAGGGTTTTCTTCATCTCATCGACTTCCGATGCCAACCGCGCCACAACATCTGCATCCCGATCCGACTTTCTCTTACGGCTTTTGTAACCGTACGGGTCATCGTCCTAGGAGAACCCTTCTTTCCACGTAATGTTCCTGGGCATGCCTCGTACATGTCCTCCGTGTTCAGGATTCCCGAGGGCTCTTGTCAGCGCGTCGTTCTCTCTGTTGAACTTGATCTTCCCCTCTTGAGCATGTTGGAGATATGCCCAAGAGGCAATAATAAAAGTGGTTATTATATATCTTTGTGTTTATGATAAATGTTTATATACCATGCTATAATTGTATTAACCGAAACATTGATACATGTGTGATATGTAAACAACAAAGAGTCCCTAGTAAGCCTCTTAACTAGCTTGTTGATTAATAGATGATTAGTTTCGTAATCATGAACATTGGATGTTATTAATAACAAGATTATATCATTATATGAATGATGTAATGGACACACCCAATTAAGCGTAGCATAAGATCACGTCATTAAGTTATTTGCTATAAGCTTTCGATACATAGTTACCTAGTCCTTATGACCATGAGATCGTGTAAATCACTTATACCGGAAAGGTACTTTGATTACATCAAACGCCACTGCGTAAATGGGTGGTTATAAAGGTGGGATTAAGTATCCGGAAAGTATGAGTTGAGGCATATGGATCAACAGTGGGATTTGTCCATCCCGATGACGGATAGATATACTCTGGGCCCTCTCGGTGGAATGTCGTCTAATGTCTTGCAAGCATATGAATAAGTTCATAAGAGACTACATACCACGGTACGAGTAAAGAGTACTTGTCAGGAGACGAGGTTGAACGAGGTATAGTGTGATACCGATGATCAAACCTCGGACAAGTAAAATATCGCGTGACAAAGGGAATTGGTATCATATGTAAATGGTTCATTCGATCACTAAAGTCATCGTTGAATATGTGGGAGCCATTATGGATCTCCAGATCCCGCTATTGGTTATTGGTCGGAGTGTGTACTCAACCATGTCCGCATAGTTCGCGAACCATAGGGTGACACACTTAAAGTTGGATGTTGAAATGGTAGAACTTGAATATGGAATGGAGTTTGAATATTTGTTCGGAGTCCCGGATGAGATCCCGGACATCACGAGGAGTTCCGGAATGGTCGGAGAATAAGATTCATATATAGGATGTCATTTTATGTGAATAAAAATGATTCGGAAGGTTCTATGGAAGGTTCTAGAAGGTTCTAGA
Source organism: Lolium multiflorum (assembly GCA_030979885.1). Classification (NCBI taxonomy): domain Eukaryota; kingdom Viridiplantae; phylum Streptophyta; class Magnoliopsida; order Poales; family Poaceae; genus Lolium; species Lolium multiflorum. The sequence continues at coordinate 136,417,810 of CM061752.1, forward strand.
AAAGTCCGGAAGAAACCACCAAGGAAGGTGGAGTCCACATGGGACTCCACCTCCATGGCCGGCCAACCCTAGTGGGGTGGAGTCCCAAGTGGACTCCCCCTTAGGGGGCCGGCCACCCCCCATATGGAAGGTGGAACTCCCACCTCTAGTGGGAGTCCTAGCTTGGGAAGGTTTCCCACCATATGGAAGGTTTTGGGTTCGGGTCTTATTCGGAGACTTGTAGTCCAACACTTGGGGCTTCCACCTATATAATGAGGGGCCAAGGGGAGGGGGCCGGCCACACCAAGACCACAACCTGGCCGCCCCCTATAGTGGCCGGCCACCCCCTCTCCCCAAACCCTAGCCGCCCCGCTCCTCCACCATATCCCGCACGCTTAGCGAAGCTCCGCCGGATTTCTCCACCGCCACCGACACCACGCCGTCGTGCTGTCGGATTCAAGAGGAGCTACTACTTCCGCTGCCCGCTGGAACGGGGAGGTGGACGTCGTCTTCATCAACAACCGAACGTGTGACCGAGTACGGAGGTGCTGCCCGTTCGTGGCGCCGATCAAGATCTTCTACGCGCTTTTGCAAGCGGCAAGTGATCGTCTACCGCAGCAACAAGAGCCTCATCTTGTAGGCTTTGGAATCTCTTCAAGGGTGAGACTCGATAATCCCCTCGTTGCTACCGTCTTCTAGATTGCATCTTGGCTTGGATTGCGTGTTCGCGGTAGGAAATTTTTTGTTTTCTATGCTACGTTTTCCTACAGTGGTATCAGAGCCGTGTCTATGCATAGATGGTTGCACGAGTAGAACACAATGGTTTTGTGGGCGTTGATGCTTATGTTATCTTTAGCTTGAGTACTTTGCATCTTTGTGGCATAGTGGAATGAAGCGGCTCGGGCTAACTTTACATGACCGCGTTCATGAGATTTGCTCCACGCTTGACATGCAACTTGTATTGCATAAGTGGCTTTGCGGGTGTCTGTCTCTCCTACTATAGTGAAGATTCAATTTACTCTTCTATTGACAACACTAGTATCACCGTTGTGGTTCATGTTCGTAGGTAGATTAGATCTCACCCGAAAACCCTAAACCACGTAAAATATGCAAACCAAATTAGAGAACGTCTAACTTGTTTTTGCAGGGTTTGGTGATGTGATATGGCCATAATGTGATGATGACTATGTATGAGATGATAATTATTGTATTGTGGCAACCGGCAGGAGCCTTATGGTTGTCTTTAAATTTCATGTTGAGTAGTATTTCAAAGTAGTTGTAATAGTTGCTACATGGAGAACAATCATGAAGACGGCGCCATTGACCTTGACGCTACGCCGACGATGATGGAGATCATGCCCGTTGATGATGGAGATCATGTCCGTGCTTTGAAGATGAAGATCAAAGGCGCAAAGACAAAAGGGCCATATCATATCACATATGAACTGCATGTGATGTTAATCCTTTTATGCATCTTATTTTGCTTAGATCGGACGGTAGCATTATAAGATGATCCCTCTCACTAAAATTTCAAGATAATAAAGTGTTCATCCTTAGTAGCACCGTTGCCAAGACTTGTCGTTTCAAAGCATCTCGTGATGATCGGGTGTGATAGAATCAACAAGTGCATACAACGGGTGCAAGTCAGTTTGCACATGCGGATACTAAGGTGGCCTTGACGAGCCTAGCATGTACAGACATGGTCTCGGAACACGTGATACCGAAAGGTAGAGCATGAATCATATGATTGATATGATGAACACTTTGAGTGTTCGCCATTGAAATTACATCTTGTCTTGTGATGATCGGGCATAGGTGTGATGGATTTGGTTCGTGTGATCACTAAGACAATGCGAGGGATATTGTTTTGAGTGGGAGTTCACCTAGTTTTTAATTTTGTTAAATTAAAATTTGAACTCAATTTGTCATAAACATTAGTCTAAACTATTGAAAATATGTTGTAGATATGGCGTCCCCAATCAATTTTAACCAGTTCCTAGAGAAAGAAAAGCTTAAGAGCAACGGTAGCAACTTCACCGACTGGTTCCGTCATGTGAGGATCTTCCTCAATGGCAGAAACCTGCAATATGTGCTTGATGCACCGCTAGGTGACCCTCCTGCAGAAACTGAAACCGATGAAGTAAAGAATGTTTACGCGACTCGGAAAACTCGGTACTCTCAAGTTCAGTGTGCCATCTGTGCAGTCTGGAAGCCGATCTTCAAAAACGTTTTGAGCACCACGATCCACATGAGTTAATCAATGAGTTGAAAACTATATTTGAGACTCATGCGGCCGTGGAATGCTATGAAGCATCAAAACACTTCTTCAGCTGCATGATGGAAGAAGGCAGCTCCGTTAGTGAGCACATGCTTGCCATGACCGGGCATGCGAAGAAACTCAGTGACTTGGGAATAGTGATTCCTAACAGACTGGGGATTAATCATGTCCTTCAATCACTGCCACCTAGTTATAAGAACTTTGTGATGAATTACAATATGCAGAACATGAACAAAGAGTTACCTGAACTCTTCGCCATGCTAAAATCTGCTGAGATTGAAATTAAGAAAGAGCACCAAGTGTTGATGGTCAACAAGACCACCAGCTTCAAGAAACAGGGCAAGTCTAAAGGCAAGAACAAGAAGAGTGGCAAGAAAGCTGCCACGCCTCCTGTGAAACCTAAGGCTGGCCCTAAGCCTGATGCTGAGTGCTATTACTGCAAGGAGAAGGGACACTGGAAGCGTAATTGCTCCAAGTATTTGGCGGATCTGAAGAGCGGCCTTGTCAAGAAGAAGAAAGAAGGTATATCTGATATACATGTTATAGATGTTTATCTCACTGGTTCTCGTACTAGTACCTGGGTATTTGATACTGGTTCGGTTGCTCATATTTGTAACTCGAAACGGGAACTAAAGAATAAACGAAGACTACTGAAGGATGAAGTGACGATGCGCGTTGGAAATGGATCCAAAGTCGATGTGATCGCTGGCACACTTCCTCTACATCTACCTTCGGGATTAGTTTTAAGCCTAAATAATTGCTATTTTGTACCCGCGTTGAGCATGAACATTATATCTGGATCTTGTTTAATGCAAGACGGTTATTCATTCAAGTCTGAGAATAATGGTTGTTCTATTTTTATGAATAATATCTTTTATGGTCGAGCACCTGAAAAGAATGGCTTATTTCTGTTAGATCTCGATAGTAGCGATACACATATACATAACATTGATGCTAAGCGAATTAAATTAAGTGATAATTCTACTTATATGTGGCACTGTCGTCTTGGTCATATTGGAGTGAAACGCATGAAGAAACTCCATACCGATGGATTACTTGAATCACTTGACTTTGAGTCACTTGATAGATGCGAAGCATGTCTGATGGGAAAAATGACTAAGACTCCATTCTCGGGTATGATGGAGCGAGCTACTGACTTATTGGAAATCATACATACAGATGTGTGCGGACCAATGAGTGTAGCATCGCGCGGTGGTTATCGTTATGTTCTAACCTTCACAGATGATTTAAGTAGATATGGGTATATCTATTTAATGAAACATAAATCCGAAACTTTCGAGAAGTTTAAGGAATTCCAAAGTGAAGTAGAAAATCAACGTAACAAGAAGATAAAATTTCTACGATCTGATCGCGGAGGTGAATATCTGAGTTATGAGTTTGGCATGCATTTAAAGAAATGCGGAATACTTTCACAATTGACACCGCCGGGAACACCACAACGAAACGGTGTGTCCGAACGTCATAATCGAACTCTCTTAGATATGGTTCGTTCTATGATGTCTCTTACTGATTTACCGTTATCTTTTTGGAGTTATGCATTAGAGACAGCCGCATTCACTTTAAATAGAGCACCATCAAAATCCGTTGAAACGACACCGTATGAATTATGGTTTAATAAGAAACCTAAGTTGTCGTTCCTTAAAGTTTGGGGTTGCGAAGCCTATGTAAAAAAGTTACAACCGGACAAGCTAGAACCCAAAGCGGAGAAATGCGTCTTCATAGGATACCCTAAGGAAACTATAGGGTACACTTTCTATCACAGATCCGAAGGCAAGATCTTTGTTGCTAAGAACGGAACCTTTCTTGAGAAAGAATTTCTCACTAAAGAAGTGACTGGAAGAAAAGTAGAACTCGATGAGATTGAAGAATCTCTACTCATTGATCAGAGTAGCGCAGCCGGAAGATGTTCCTGTACCGCCTACACCGGCAACAGAGGAAGCTAATGATAATGATCATGAAACTTCAAATGAGATAGCTACTGAACCTCGCAGATCGACAAGGGAACGTGCCACTCCTGATTGGTATGATTCTTGTCTAAATGTCATGATTGTGGATAACAATGATGAAGACCCTGCGACATATGAAGAAGCGATGATGAGCCCAGATTCCAACAAATGGCAAGAAGCCATGAAATCCGAAATGGGATCCATGTATGATAACAAAGTATGGACTTTGGTAGACTTACCTGATAGCCGCAAGGCTGTCGAGAATAAATGGATCTTCAAGAGAAAAACAAATGCTGATGGTAATATTACTGTCTATAAAGCTCGACTTGTCGCAAAGGGTTTCCGACAAATTCAAGGTGTTGACTACGATGAGACTTTCTCACTGTAGCGAAGCTAAAATCTGTGAGGATTTTGTTAGCAATAGCTGCATTTTTCGATTATGAGATATGGCAGATGGATGTGAAAACAGCGTTCCTTAATGGAGACATCGAGGAAGAGTTGTATATGGTACAACCCAAAGGTTTTGTCGATCCTAAAAATGCTGACAAAGTATGCAAACTTCAGCGTTCAATTTATGGACTGAAGCAAGCATCAAGAAGTTGGAACCGACGCTTTGATAAGGTGATCAAAGACTTCGGGTTTATACAGTGTCATGGAGAGGCCTGTATTTACAAGAAAGTGAGTGGGAGCTCTGTAGCATTCCTGATATTATATGTAGATGACATATTATTGATTGGGAATGATATAGAACTATTAAGCAGTGTAAAAGGTTATTTGAATAATAGTTTTTCAATGAAAGACCTTGGTGAAGCATCGTATATATTAGGCATCAAGATTTATAGAGATAGATCAAGACGTCTAGTAGGGCTATCACAGAGTACATACCTGGACAAGATTCTAAAGAAGTTTAGAATGGACGAAAGTAAGAAAGGATTTTTACCTATGTTACCAGGCAAGGTCTTGAGTAAGACTCAAGATCCGGCTACGGCAGAAGAAAGAGAAAGGATGAGTCAGATCCCCTATGCCTCGGCAATAGGCTCTATCATGTATATGATGTTAGTTTGACTAGCAGATATCAAAGTGATCCAGGAATGGAACACTGGACAGCGGTCAAGAATATCCTGAAGTACTTGAAAAGAACTAAGGATATGTTTCTTTGTTATGGAGGTGACCAAGAGCTCGTTGTAACAAGTTACACCGATGCAAGTTGGAACACTGATCCTGATGACTCTAAGTCACAATCTGGGTACGTGTTTATATTGAATGGTGCTGCAGTAAGCTGGGCAAGCTCGAAGCAGTGCACGGTGGCGAAATCCTCAACAGAATCGGAGTACATAGCGGCTTCAGAGGCTTCTTCAGAAGCGGTATGGATGAAGAAGTTCATTGTAGAGCTCGGTGTGGTTCCTAGTGCATTGGACCCACTAGTCATCTACTGTGACAACATGGGTGCCATCGCCAATGTGTTGGAGATATGCCCAAGAGGCAATAATAAATTGGTTATTATATATCTTTGTGTTTATGATAAATGTTTATATACCATGCTATAATTGTATTGACCGAAACATTGATACATGTGTGTTATGTAAACAACAAGAAGTCCCTAGTAAAGCCTCTTGTATAACTAGCTTGTTGATTAATAGATGATCATCGTTTCGTGATCATGAACATTGGATGTTATTAATGACAAGGTTATATCATTATGTGAATGATGTAATGGACACACCCAATTAAGCATAATATCACGTCATTAAGTTCATTTGCTATAAGCTTTCGATACATAGTTACCAAGTCCTTTCGACCATGAGATCATATAAATCAGTTATGCCGGAAGGGTACTTTGATTACATCAAACGCCACTGCGTAAATGGGTGGTTATAAAGGTGGGATTAGGTATCCGGAAAGTATAAGCTTGAGGCATATGGATCAACAGTGGGATTTGTCCATCCCGATGACGGATAGATATACTCTGGGCCCTCTCGGTGGAATGTCGTCTAATTAGCTTGCAAGCATATGAATGGTTCATAAGAGACCACATACCACGGTACGAGTAAAGAGTACTTGTCGGGAGACGAGGTTGAACAAGGTATCGTGATACCGATGATCAAACCTCGGACAAGTAATATATCGTGAGACAAAGGGAATCGGTATCGTATGTAAATGGTTCGTTCGATCACTAAGTCATCGTTGAATATGTGGGAGCCATTATGGATCTCCAGATCCCGCTATTGGTTATTGGTCGGAGAGAAGTCTCAACCATGTCGCATAGTTCGCGAACCGTAGGGTGACACACTTAAGGTTTGATGTCGTTTTAAGTAGATATGGAATATGGAATGGAGCTCGAATGTTGTTCGGAGTCTCGGATGGGATCCGAGACATCACGAGGGGTTCGGAATGGTCCGAAGAATAAGATTATATGGGAAGTCATTTTCCGGGTTCGGAAAAAGTCCGGTGTTTTGACCGGAGCTTCTAGAAGGTTCTGGAAGGACCGGAATAGTCCGGAATATTATGGAAGGTTCCGGAAGTGTCCGGGACGACCCGGGATGTCTAAGGAAGTCCGGAGGGTTCCATAATAGGTGCAACCACGTTGCCTTAAGGGAAAAGGAGTCTTTCCTTAATGCAATTTCGGAATTGGCAAAAGAGTCCGAGTAGGACTAGGTTTTCGGAACCGGAAACCTATCGGAACTCAGTCAAACTTGGGGGCAGGTTTTTGGACGACCCAAGGGGCTTGGCCACCTATTTAAAGAGGCCAAGGGGCACCCCAAGGGCACCACAAGTCGCAGCCCTAGCTCCCCAAGTCGCAGCACCACCCTGCACCCAAACCCTAGCTATTCCCTCCTCCTTCTTCTCCCACAGCGCTTGCGGCGAAGCCCTGCCGGAGATCTCCACCACCACCGTCACCACGCCGTCGTGCTGCCGGGATTCCGAGGAGGATCTACTACTTCCGCTGCCAGCTGGAACGGGGAGAAGGACGTCGTCTTCATCAACACCGAACGTGTGACCGAGTACGGAGGTGCTGCCCGATTGTGGCACCGTCAAGATCAAGATCTTCTACGCGCTTTGCAAGCGGCAAGTGATCGTCTACATCCACCCCGAGATCTAATCTCGTTAAGCTTTGCGAATCTTCGAGGGTTAGTCTCATCATCTCCTCGTTGCTACCGTCTACTAGATTAGATCTTGGCTTAGTTTTCGTTCTTGCGGTAGGAAATTTTTTGTTTTCTATGCTACGAATCCCATCAGTGGTATCAGAGCCAGGTTTATGCATAGATTGGTTGCACGAGTAGAACACAATTGTTTTGTGGGCGTTGATGCTTTTGTTGTCTTTAGTTCGTGTACTTTGCATCTTGCGGCATAGTGGGATGAAGCGGCTCGGGCTAACTTTACATGACCGTGTTCATGAGACTTGCCCCACGTTCTACATGCAACTTGTATTGCATAAGTGGCTTTGCGGGTGTTTGTCTCTCCCACTATAGTGAAGATCCAATTTACTCTTTCTATTGACAACATTAGTATCACCGTTGTGGTTCATGTTCGTAGGTAGATTGGATCTTATGCGAAAACCCTAAACCACGTAAAATATGCAAACCAATTAGAGGCGTCTAACTTGTTTTTGCAGGGTTTGGTGATGTGATATGGCCATAATGTGATGATGTATATGTATGAGATGATCATTATTGTATTGTGGCAACCGGCAGGAGCCTTATGGTTGTCTTTAAATTTCATGTTGAGTAGTATTTCAAAGTAGTTGTAATAGTTGCTACATGGAGGACAATCATGAAGACGGCGCCATTGACCTTGCTACGCCGACGATGATGGAGATCATGCTCTTTGATGATGGAGGATCATGTCCGTGCTTTGGAGATGAAGATCAAAGGCGCAAAGACAAAAGGGCCATATCATATCACATATGAATTGCATGTGATGTTAATCCTTATTATGCATCTTATATTGCTTAGATCGCGACGGTAGCATTATAAGATGATCCCTCTCACTAAATATCAAGATAATAAAGTGTTCATCCTTAGTATGCACCGTTGCTAAGACTTGTCGTTTCGAAGCATCTCGTGATGATCGGGTGTGATAGATTCTACATGTGCATACAACGGGTACAAGCCAGTTTTGTACACGCGGGTACTAAGGTTGCCTTGACGAGCCTAGCATGTACAGACATGGTCTCGGAACACGGGATACCGAAAGGTAGAGCATGAGTCATATGATTGATATGATGAACACTTGGGGTGTTCGCCATTGAAATTACATCTTGTTCGTGATGATCGGGCTTGGTGTGGTGGATTTGGTTCGTGTGATCACTAAGACAATGCGAGGGATATTGTTTTGAGTGGGAGTTCACCTAGTTTTTAATTTTGTTAAATTAAAATTTGAACTCAATTTGTCATAAACCTAGTCTAAACTATTGCAAATAATTGTTGTAGATCATGGCGTCCCCATCAATCAATTTTAACCAGTTCCTAGAGAAAGAAAAGCTTAAAAGCAATGGTAGCAACTTCACCGACTGGTTCCGTCATGTGAGGATCTTCCTCAATGGCGGAAATCTGCAATATGTGCTTGATGCACCGCTAGGTCCTACACCACCTCCTGTAGTATCCGAGGAAGAAAAAAATGTTTTCGAAGCTCGAGCTAAAGTGTACTCTCAAGTTCAGTGTGCCATCCTATGCAGCCTAGAGGCAGAGCTCCAAAAGCGTTTTGAGCACCACGACCCTTGTGATATGATGCGTGAGCTCAAAGTTATCTTTGAAACTCATGCGGCCGTGGAAAGCTATGAGGCCTCGAAGCAGTTCTTTGGCTGCATGATGGAAGAGGGCAGCTCCGTTAGTGAGCACATGTTCGCTATGTCCGGACATGCGAGGAAGCTCAGTGACTTGGGGATTGTGATCCCTAACCAGCTGGGTATTCATCGTGTTCTCCAATCACTGCCACCAAGTTACAAGAACTTCGTGATGAACTACAATATGCAGAACATGAACAAGGAGTTACCTGAACTCTTCTCCATGCTGAAATCTGCTGAGGTTGAGATACAGAAAGAGCACCAAGTGTTGATGGTCAATAAGACCACCAAGTTCAAGAAACAGGGCAAACCTAAGAAGGACCTCAAGAAGGGTGGCAAGAAAGCTGCCGCTCATCCTGAGAAGCCTAAGGGTGGCCCTAAACCTGATACTGACTGCTATTACTGCAATGGGAAGGGGCACTGGAAGCGGAATTGCTCCAAGTATCTGGCTGATCTGAAGAGCGGCCTTGTCAAGAAGAAGAAAGGTATATCTGATATACATGTTATAGATGTTTATCTCACTGGTTCTCGTACTAGTGCCTGGGTATTTGATACTGGTTCGGTTGCTCACATTTGTAACTCGAAACAGGAACTACGGAATAAACGAAGCCTAGCGAGGGATGAAGTGACGATGCGCGTTGGAAATGGATCCAAGGTCGATGTGATCGCTGTCGGCACGCTCCCTCTACATCTACCATCGGGATTAGTTTTAGACCTTAATAATTGTTATTTGGTGCCTGCGTTGAGCATGAACATTATATCTGGATCGTGTTTAATGCAAGACGGTTATTCATTCAAGTCTGAGAATAATGGTTGTTCTATTTTTATGAATAATATCTTTTATGGTCATGCACCTGAGAAGAATGGTTTATTTCTATTAAATCTCGATAGTAGCGATACACATGTTCATAACATTGATGCTAAACGAATTAAATTGAATGATAATTCTACTTATATGTGGCACTATCGTCTTGGTCATATTGGAGTGAAACGCATGAAGAAACTCCATGCAGATGGACTACTTGAGTCACTTGACTTTCAGTCACTTGACAGATGCGAAGCATGTCTAATGGGAAAAATGACTAAGACTCCATTTTCTGGTATTATGGAGCGAGCTACAGACTTATTGGAAATCATACATACCGATGTGTGCGGACCAATGAGTGTAGCCTCGCGTGGTGGTTATCGTTATGTTCTAACCTTCACAGATGATCTGAGTAGATATGGGTATATCTATTTCATGAAACATAAATCCGAGACTTTCCAGAAGTTCAAGGAATTCCAAAGTGAAGTAGAAAATCAACGTAACAAGAAGATCAAGTTTCTGCGTTCTGATCGCGGAGGCGAATATCTGAGTTATGAGTTTGGCATGCATTTAAAGAAATGCGGAATACTTTCACAGTTGACACCGCCGGGAACACCACAGCGCAATGGTGTGTCCGAACGTCGTAATCGAACTCTCTTAGATATGGTTCGTTCTATGATGTCTCTTACTGATTTGCCGTTATCATTTTGGGGTTATGCATTAGAGACAGCAGCATTCACTTTAAATAGGGCACCATCGAAATCCGTTGCAACGACACCGTATGAATTATGGTTTAATAAGAAACCTAAGCTGTCGTTCCTTAAAGTTTGGGGTTGTGAAGCCTATGTAAAAAAGTTACAACCAGACAAGCTAGAACCCAAAGCGGAGAAATGCGTCTTCATAGGATACCCTAAGGAAACTATAGGGTATACTTTCTATCACAGATCCGAAGGCAAAATATTTGTTGCTAAGAACGGAACCTTTCTTGAGAAAGAATTTCTCACTAAAGAAGTGACTGGAAGAAAAGTAGAACTCGACGAGGTTATTGAACCTTCTCTTGTTGATCGAGTAGCGCAGTACCGGAAGATGTTCTGTGCCGCCCTAACGATAGGAAGCTAATGATAATGATCATGAAACTTCGAGCGAGGTAGCTACTGAACCTCGCAGGTCGACAAGAGAACGTACCACTCCTGATTGGTATGATCCTTGTCTAAATCTCATGATTGTGGACAACAATGATGAGGACCCGACGTATGAAGAAGCAATGATGAGCCCAGATTCCAACAAATGGCAAGAAGCCATGAAATCCGAAATGGGATCCATGTATGATAACAAAGTATGGACTTTGGTAGATCTACCTGATAGCCGCAAGGCTGTTGAGAATAAATGGATCTTCAAGAGAAAAACAGATGCTGATGGTAATGTTACTGTCTATAAAGCTCGACTTGTCGCAAAGGGTTTCCGACAAATTCAAGGTGTTGACTACGATGAGACTTTCTCACCTGTAGCGAAGCTAAAGTCTGTGAGGATTTTGTTAGCAATAGCTGCATTTTTCGATTATGAGATTTGGCAGATGGATGTCAAAACGGCGTTCCTTAATGGTGACATTGAGGAAGAGTTGTATATGGTACAACCCAAAGGTTTTGTCGATCCTAAAAATGCTGACATGGTATGCAAACTTCAGCGTTCCATTTATGGACTGAAGCAAGCATCCAGGAGTTGGAACCGACGCTTTGATAAGGTGATCAAAGACTTCGGGTTTATACAGTGCCATGGAGAGGCCTGTATTTACAAGAAAGTGAGTGGGAGCTCTGTAGCATTCCTGATATTATATGTAGATGACATATTATTGATTGGGAATGATATAGAACTATTAAGCAATGTAAAAGGTTATTTGAATAAGTGTTTTTCAATGAAGGACCTTGGTGAAGCAGCGTACATTTTAGGCATCAAGATTTATCGAGATAGATCAAGACGCCTAATAGGGCTTTCACAGAGTACATACCTGGACAAGATTCTAAAGAAGTTTAGAATGGATGAAAGTAAGAAAGGATTCTTACCGATGTTGCCAGGTAAGGTCTTGAGCAAGACTCAAGGTCCAGCTACAGCAGAAGAAAGAGAGAGGATGAATCAGATCCCCTATGCCTCGGTAGGCTCTATCATGTATGCCATGCGTGTACTAGACCGGATATAGCACATGTTGTTAGTTTGACTAGCAGATATCAAAGTGATCCAGGAATGGAACAACGGACAGCGGTCAAGAATATCCTGAAGTACTTGAAAAGAACTAAGGATATGTTTCTTTGTTATGGCGGTGACCAAGAGCTCGTTCTAACAAGTTACACCGATGCAAGTTGGAACACTGATCCTGATGACTCTAAGTCTCAGTCTGGGTACGTGTTTATATTGAATGGTCTAGTAAGCTAGTGCAGCTCAAGCGCACGGTGGCGAAGTCTTCAACAGAATCGGAAAACATAGCGGCTTCGGAGGCTTCATCGGAAGCGGTATGGATGAAGAGGTTCATTGTTGAGCTCGGTGTGGTTCCTAGTGCATTGGACCCACTAGTCATTTATTGTGACAACATGGGTGCCATCGCCAATGCACAAGAACCAATGTCACACAAGAAGCTAAAGCATATCAAGCTGCGTTTTCATTCGATTCGCGAGTACATCGAAGATGGAGAAGTAAAGATTTGCAAAGTACACACTGATCTGAATGTAGCAGATCCGTTGACTAAAGCTCTCCCTAGGGCAAAGCATGACCAACACCAGAATGCCATGGGTGTTAGGTACCTTACAATGTAATCTAGATTATTGACTCTAGTGCAAGTGGGAGATGTTGGAGATATGCCCAAGAGGCAATAATAAATTGGTTATTATATATCTTTGTGTTTATGATAAATGTTTATATACCATGCTATAATTGTATTGACCGAAACATTGATACATGTGTGCTATGTAAACAACAAGAAGTCCCTAGTAAAGCCTCTTGTATAACTAGCTTGTTGATTAATAGATGATCATCGTTTCGTGATCATGAACATTGGATGTTATTAATGACAAGGTTATATCATTATGTGAATGATGTAATGGACACACCCAATTAAGCGTAGCATAAGATCACGTCATTAAGTTCATTTGCTATAAGCTTTCGGTACATAGTTACCAAGTCCTTTCGACCATGAGATCATATAAATCAGTTATGCCGGAAGGGTACTTTGATTACATCAAACGCCACTGCGTAAATGGGTGGTTATAAAGGTGGGATTAGGTATCCGGAAAGTATAAGCTTGAGGCATATGGATCAACAGTGGGATTTGTCCATCCCGATGACGGATAGATATACTCTGGGCCCTCTCGGTGGAATGTCGTCTAATTAGCTTGCAAGCATATGAATGGTTCATAAGAGACCACATACCACGGTACGAGTAAAGAGTACTTGTCGGAGACGAGGTTGAACAAGGTATCGTGATACCGATGATCAAACCTCGGACAAGTAATATATCGTGAGACAAAGGGAATCGGTATCGTATGTAAATGGTTCGTTCGATCACTAAGTCATCGTTGAATATGTGGGAGCCATTATGGATCTCCAGATCCCGCTATTGGTTATTGGTCGGAGAGAAGTCTCAACCATGTCTGCATAGTTCGCGAACCGTAGGGTGACACACTTAAGGTTTGATGTCGTTTTAAGTAGATATGGAATATGGAATGGAGCTCGAATGTTGTTCGGAGTCTCGGATGGGATCCGAGACATCACGAGGAGGTTCGGAATGGTCCGAAGAATAAGATTCATATATGGGAAGTCATTTTCCGGGGTTCGGAAAAAGTCCGGTGTTTTGACCGGAGCTTCTAGAAGGTTCTGGAAGGACCGGAATAGTCCAGAATATTATGGAAGGTTCCGGAAGTGTCCGGGACGACCCGGGATGTCTAAGGAAGTCCGGAGGGTTTCATAATAGGTGCAACCACGTTGCCTTAAGGGAAAAGGAGTCTTTCCTTAATGCAATTTCGGAATTGGCAAAAGAGTCCGAGTAGGACTAGGTTTTCGGAACCGGAAACCTATCGGAACTCAGTCAAACTTGGGGGCAGGTTTTTGGACGACCCAAGGGGCTTGGCCACCTATTTAAAGAGGCCAAGGGGCACCCCAAGGGCACCACAAGTCGCAGCCCTAGCTCCCCAAGTCGCAGCACCACCCTGCACCCAAACCCTAGCTATTCCCTCCTCCTTCTTCTCCCACAGCGCTTGCGGCGAAGCCCTGCCGGAGATCTCCACCACCACCGTCACCACGCCGTCGTGCTACCGGGATTCCGAGGAGGATCTACTACTTCCGCTGCCCGCTGGAACGGGGAGAAGGACGTCGTCTTCATCAACACCGAACGTGTGACCGAGTACGGAGGTGCTGCCCGATTGTGGCACCGTCAAGATCAAGATCTTCTACGCGCTTTTGCAAGCGGCAAGTGATCGTCTACATCCACCCCGAGATCTAATCTCGTTAAGCTTTGCGAATCTTCGAGGGTTAGTCTCATCATCTCCTCGTTGCTACCGTCTACTAGATTAGATCTTGGCTTGGTTTTCGTTCTTGCGGTAGGAAATTTTTTGTTTTCTATGCTACGAATCCCATCACAATGCACAAGAACCAAGGTCACACAAGAGGCTGAAGCATATCAAGCTGCGTTATCATTCGATTCGCGAGTACATCGAAGATGGAGAAGTAAAGATTTGCAAAGTACACACTGATCTGAATGTAGCAGATCCGTTGACTAAAGCTCTCCCTAGGGCAAAGCATGACCAACACCAGAATGCCATGGGTGTTAGGTACCTTACAATGTAATCTAGATTATTGACTCTAGTGCAAGTGGGAGCTGTTGGAGATATGCCCAAGAGGCAATAATAAAAGTGGTTATTATATATCTTTGTGTTTATGATAAATGTTTATATACCATGCTATAATTGTATTAACCGAAACATTGATACATGTGTGATATGTAAACAACAAAGAGTCCCTAGTAAGCCTCTTAACTAGCTTGTTGATTAATAGATGATTAGTTTCATAATCATGAACATTGGATGTTATTAATAACAAGATTATATCATTATATGAATGATGTAATGGACACACCCAATTAAGCGTAGCATAAGATCACGTCATTAAGTTATTTGCTATAAGCTTTCGATACATAGTTACCTAGTCCTTATGACCATGAGATCGTGTAAATCACTTATACCGGAAAGGTACTTTGATTACATCAAACGCCACTGCGTAAATGGGTGGTTATAAAGGTGGGATTAAGTATCCGGAAAGTATGAGTTGAGGCATATGGATCAACAGTGGGATTTGTCCATCCCGATGACGGATAGATATACTCTGGGCCCTCTCGGTGGAATGTCGTCTAATGTCTTCCATTATAACCCCTCTTTCTCCATGCTTGGTCCAACAATTATAGCTTGGCATGAAACCATGCCGAATCAGGTGCAGGTGAACTTCCCTTGAGGAAGAGTAACCCTTCTGATTCTTACAGCCAACACATGGACAGATAACAAAACCCCCCTGCTTGTTCGCATTAGCCACTATGAGGAAATCTTTCAAACCCGTAGTGAATTCGCCGGAGAGTCGGCTAGCGTACATCCATTGCCGATTCATCTGCATTATTATAATACAAAATATATAATTAACCATCATGCATTTGTTAAACTAAATAGAAATTAAACAATGAACTACACACATATGCATATTTTATCAATGACACATATATATGAAAGGTTCAAGTTGTTGCTAACCGCGATCGAGGAGGAAAAAATAAATGAGGAAGCTCGATCAAGTGTGGCTCCGACACTTCATATCATGTTTGTTTCATGCTCTTGGGACATTTCATCAAACACCTTGTGTGCATAAGAGGAGCCAAAAGCAAACCCTACACCCCCTTGTGAAGTTTGTGAAGAGAAGTGGCACCAAATGGCTAAGTGTTGTGGGCTGGATGGTATATATAGGGGAGGGGCTTTAGTCGCGGTTGGCCGGCCAACCGCGACTAAAGGCCTTTGGGCCAGGCCTGAGGACATTTAGTCGCGGTTGGCCTGGCCAACCGCGACTAAAGCCCCTCCCGTCCACCAGCTGGCCACCGAGCGCGCTGGGCCCAGGCCTTTGGTCGCGGTTCGCCAACCGAGCCGCGACTAAAGGCCCCATTGGTCGTGGTTCTTGCATTTCCGCGACTAATGGGGCTGGACGGAAGGCCTTTTTTCTACCAGTGTGACTATAGTGAACAGTGGTAGGAGCTGAGACAAACTGACTCAGAATATGAACAGGATAAGAAATATCAGGACGAGTGACAGCAAGATAAACAAGACTCCCAACAAGATGGCGATAACGAGTGGGATCAGGAAGAGGATCACCATCAGTAGGACGAAGCTTAACATTAAGCTCCATAGGAGTATCGGCTGTGCGCTCATCCCCAAGAGCAGCACGAACAAGAAGATCCTGAATGTACTTTTCCTGAGAGATAGAAAAGCCATCAGAAGTGGAGGAAACCTCAATGCCAAGAAAATAGCGAAGAGGACCAAGATCAGTCATAAGAAACTGATCGCGAAGACGAGCCTTGACGAAGGCAATATACTCAGGATCATCACCAGTAATGATCATATCATCAACATAGAGAAGAAGAAGAGTACGTCCACGAGGAGAAGTGTGAACGAAAAGTGCTGGATCATGAAAACTAGGAGAGAAACCAGCAGCAGTCACCACAGAGGCGAAGCGCTCAAACCAGGCACGAGGGGCCTGTTTGAGACCATAGAGAGAACGTCGGAGACGACAAACCATCCCATCGGGAACAGAATACCCAGGAGGAGGCTGCATGTAAACCTCCGCACTCAACTCGCCATTAAGAAAAGCATTCTGAACATCAAGCTGGGAGACAGACCAGCGGCGAACAGAAGCAACAGCAAGAAGGGTACGCACAGTAGTCATATGAGCCACAGGGGCAAAAGTCTCATCATAGTCACGGCCGTGCTCCTGCTGAAAGCCACGAGCCACAAGACGCGCTTTATAGCGCTCAAGAGATCCATCAAAGCGAGTCTTAATTTTATAGACCCACTTACACGTGATAGGACGAACACCAAAGGGGAGAAACAAGATCCCAAGTGCCAGTGCGCTCAAGCGCAGCGATCTCCTCAGCCATGGCAAGCTGCATTCAGGATGACGCTCGGCATCCCGATAAGAAGTCGGCTCGGAAACGACAGAGAGACCATACTGACTAGGAGAGTAACGAGCTGGAGCACGACGCTGACGGACAGGCCGGGAAGGGGGAAGGTCATCAGCGGAGGACAACTCATCAGAAGAAGAGGAAGAAGGGACAACATCGGAAGGATCCGAAGCCGGAGAACGAGGAGTACTAGGTGGACTAGACGGAGGAGAGGATGGCACCGAAGGGGGCGCATCAGGACTAGGAGGGGGAGGAGACGGGATAACAGGGGGTGCATCCGGAAAAAGAAGGAAAGAGATATCATCCACCGGGTAAGTACCCGAGGTGGGACGAGGATAGAAGGGACGCGTCTCATCAAACGTGACATCACGAGAGATGCGCATCCGACGACCAACGGGGTCCCAACAGCGATAGCCCTTATGCTCATCACTGTATCCGAGAAAAACACACTCAACAGACTGAGCGGTCAGTTTGGTGCGTTCGCGAGGAGGCAGAAGGACATAGCAGACGCAACCAAATGAACGGAGAGTCGAGTAGTCTGGAGAAACACCAGAGAGACGCTCGAGAGGAATGCCACCCTGTAGAGCAGCGGAAGGCTGAATGTTAATGAGGTGGGCCGATGTAGCGACAGCCTCAGCCCAGAAATGTGGCGGAAGAGAAGAAGCAATCATTGTCGTGGATGTGACCACGGCAGATGCTACAGGGGGTAGCACTTCGTTGATGCGAGGGGAAGGGAACATCGCCATCTACGGGTCGAGGTGCAAGAGACGCAAGGGTTTTACCCAGGTTCAGCCCCTCCGGAGAGTAAAAGGCCTACGTCCTGCTAGATCTTTATTACTCAGTGGAGAATTACAATGAGGGGGCTCAGCCGGCGGCTATGCCAGGAGTTTTACAAGTGGAGATCGAGTCTCAGATAACGTGTCCCCTAGGGTTTAAGCTCGGGGGTTTATATAGGCACCCCCGATCTAGGGTTACATGGAGATAACTCCGAATCGTATCAGTTGCTACTAATCCGGGATTCGCTAACCCTCTTGCAAGTAAACTTCTTATCCAGACGCACAGATTTCCTTCTTGAGATCACATCCCAGTCACCTTAGGGCCCAGTCGCTCGGGCGACTGGCGACCCGCCTGGGCCTCCGTCTTCATGGCGAGTGGGACTGGCGACCCCCTATGGGCATATCCCCATCAGTAGTCCCCGAGCGCGGCGGTGATGAAGCGCGGATCCAGAGCAAGTCTTGGAAAGGCACGGTGATGGATCAAGATGAATCGCCACCGGGCTCCCAAAGATGGAGTCGCAAGCTTGGTGCCGGTACCCAATCGCCGGGGTTTGGCCAGCCAGTCGGCGTATGACAGTCGGCGCCAGCCAGTCGTCGTCTGCCAGTCGATGCGCATTCACCATAGGGACACGTGGAAGAGCCAACGGCTAGATTTCACGTTGACCGAGGCATGAACCGTTTGCATGTTGTTGACCGTTGGGCCTGACGTGACCGCTAACGGCTAGTTTAACGGCTATTCAGCCGGAGCCGGAGCAAATCTTGAACGTTGATTGCGGGGCGGCGATTCCGGGACGAATTAACGAACGGATTCCATCCTTAATCTGGGCGAGTGCGGGCGGTATAAAAGGCTACCCCCGAAATTAGGGTTCACCACTCCTCCGCCTTCTTCTCTCATTTTCCCCTCATCTCAACCTCACTCCGAGCCCCGCACGCATCCATGGCGACGAAAGGCTGGGGCAAGTCGAAGGTTACGCGGGAGTCTCTGCTCCCGTACGTCGCCTCCGGGGTCATCCCGGAGTTCAATCGAGAGCGGTGGCGAGTTCCGCCGGCGGACGAGGTGGAACCCTCCCACGGCCCGGGGAGTTCGTGATCTTCTCGAGCTTCCTCGACCGCGGGTTCGCTCTCCCCACTTCCGACTTCCTCCGGCAGTTGCTAGCCTTCTACAGCATCAAGATCTCCGACCTCGGGCCGCACAGCGTCCAGCAGATTTCACTGTTCGTGGCGTTATGCGAGTGCTACCTGGGCTGCCCGCCCTATTTCCCCCTGTGGGTATCGGTCTTCCACGGGCGGGCGACTCGGGCCAGCAAGGGCAGCGAAGCGATCATCCCGAACGGCGGAATCACCTTTCAGGTGAAATCCGGGGAGAGCTTCATCGACATGGCGCTCCCCAAGAAGGCGCAGTCGCAGTGGCGCCGCTTCTGGTTTTACGCCAAGGAGTACACTCCTCCTGGTGAGGTCTGCATTCCTCAGTTCAGCCCCGAACCCAGTATCCCGCGACGCCTCAACGTCCGGTCGCTGCCACGCGAGCAGGAGGAGGTGGTGAAGGAGATGCGCCAGGCGATCCAGGCGCTGAAGGATAATGGCCTGACGGCGGTAAATGTGTACAATTGCTGGCTTGGCCGGCGGCTAATCCCCCTGCGGTGCCGAGCCCATCCCATGTGGGAATACCGGGGGCAAAACGACTGCACCCGGTCGACGCGACAGAGTGGGACGAGAGCGAGTACCGGAAGGCGCTCGCCAAGATCACCACGGCCACCTTTACCTCCTTCGAGGACGGCCTGCAGCCCTACTCCGAAGATGCCCCAGCGCCTCAGGTAATCGCTCCGCTCGGCGACTCTGTCTGGTCTGGCCGTGTTTCTTCTCTTCTGACTTGCTTCCTTGATCCGAATGCAGCGCTGGCAGAAGATCGCCGACCACCTTCCCCCCCTCGCCGGGAAGGAGCCTCCGGAAATGACCGAAGGCGAAGAAGAAGAGGTCGACGACGAGGAGGAGCGCACCGAGTCGGACTCCGAGGCGCGGGACTTCATCAGACTCCCGCGCGGGGCGAAAAGAGGTGCCGGGTCCTCGTCCCAGGGCGCGGTTGAAGAGGAGGCGACCTCTCGCCCGGAAGGCGAGGCGGAGCTTTCCAAGGAGGGGGCCGAGCCGCTGTCGAAGCGACTGCGCCCCACTCTCCTAGAAGGCTCCATGAGGCTTCAGCGCCCCTTGAAGGACGCGATCGATGCGGGAGCTCGGGCCGGTCCGGGCGTAAAAGCAATCCCCACGGTGAAGTAGGTGCTCCTTGTCAAGCTTGTCCTCCCTGTAGCGGGATTGGGTGTCGACTCACCTTGCTTCCCTGTAGGTCTAAGAAGAAGACCCTGGTGAGGCCGGCCGTGGCTGGGGCGGCGGCCACGAGGGCGGCCGAGGCGAAGAAGAAGGCCGCGGAGAAGAAAGGGGCGCCCTCCGACCTTGGGGGCACGGGGTCGGCTCCGGAAGGGCCCGTCACCGCGGGCCAAACTGAGAAGGTGAGCGCCCGCCACGCCGAGCCCACCGCCGAAGCCTTTCCTCTACCCAGCATGGTTCACGGGGGCACGGCGAGCGTGGCGATGGGACCGGACGTCGTTCCGCCCGTGGTGGAGGAGGGGTCGGCGGACGTCGGGTCGACCGAGGGGCAAAAAGCGCCCGAGGCTGAAGAGAGCATTGTGGAGAGGGTGGCCTCTCGGAGCCGCTGAAGGAGCGCCGATCCAAGGCTGCTAGGGACCGAGCCCCGCCCAGTGATGCCGACGCGCGGGCGGGTGAGGTGCCGTCGACTGAGGCGGTGATGCAGGCGGGAGAAGCGGCCGAGTCGCGCCACCCACCGCCTTCTACCTCAACCTTTACCGAGCTCCACACGGCGCTTGGTGAAGCACACGTGGTGAGTGTCTCTGAACTCGTAGTCGGGTCACCCCCAGTCCCCGAGGGTCGACTTGGTCTGAAAGGGCGAGTCGAGTCTCCTTTTGCCCGTCTGGTTTTCCTTTGTCAACCTTTTTGCGTTTTTGTTTGATTTTTGCAGGCGGAGGTTAAGCGATTGACCGCGCTCGTGGAGGAGGCGGCGCAAAAGAACCGGAAGTTGATTGCTCTGGGCAGTAAGTCATGCCCACTCGCCTTCCTCTCTCGGTATGATTGCCCCCAACCGAATTTTCGTTCTCACCGTCTTCTTTTTTTGTAGCAGAGGCGCAGGCAAAGGCTCTTGCCGAGGCCGGGAAGGATTTGTCAAGGAATCTTACTTCCGTGAAGCCGAGTTCCGGGCGCAGCAGGCCGAAGAGGCCCGGAAAAGGGCGAAAGCGGAGGTGGCGGAGCTGACGAAGGTCCTGGAGCAGAAGGGCCGGGAGCTGGAAGACGTCATCGCTGAGTACAAGGTAAAGCTGGAGGCCGCGACTGATGCGCGGGATTCCGCGCGTGGGGCTGCCGCGTCTCTGCGGGAGGAGGTTGCGGCCTTGAAGCAACAGCACGCCAAGGAGTTGGCTGCGGAAAAGGAGGCGTCCGAAGGCATCGTCCTGGCGGTACAGGCCGAGAAGACCAGCTTCGAGGCTTTCGTCCGAGAGATGTCGCGACAGATTCTTGGTAAGTTCCTGTCTTTTGCGCTTGTTGTTGACTTGCCGGGGCGTCGAGTCCCCGAGCATGGCGAATCGGCTTCGGGGGCCAGTCCCCGAGCATGGCGAGTCGGCTTTGGGGGTCAGTCCCCGAGCATGGCGAGTCGGCTTCGGGGGTCAGTCCCCGAGCATGGCGAGTCGGCTTCGGGGGTCAGTCCCCGAGCATGGCGAGTCGGCTTCGGGGGTCAGTCCCCGAGCGTGGCGAGTCGATGTCAAAACAAATTCTTATTTTCCTCTTCCTTATGTCGGTGGTCGCAGGTACGTGCGACTTCGTGGAGACGGCGACTCCGCGGGAATGCCTGTCGACTGCGACCACGCGTATCATTGCCTGTGCGGGGGAGATATTGGCGGCGCTCCAGTATCTGAGTCCGCGGGAGGTGATTCCGCGGGACACGCCGTCTGTCTTCAGGGCCGTGTCCAATATCCCAGCCGTTGTTGACTGGCTTCGCCGCTCCTCCTGCCGTGTTGGCATTACCATGGCTCTGAGCATGGTGCTGGCGCACTACTCCGAGGGGTTCGACGTGGAGGAGGTCACCGCTGGCTTCCCCTCGGAGACTGGCGAGTTCGACGTTGCTGAGGTGCTGCGCTTGATGGACGCGGTGCGCCCCTTTGCCGACCGAGTACTGGCGACTGCGGACCTGGAGACTCACATCTCCAGCCAGGCGGCGCCTGGGGACGCGGAGAAGGAGCCGGGCCCAGTGGACTACCCCGCGGAGCGACTCTTCCATGCCGCGGCCGTCGGCTCATTGTCTACGTATCCGGTCGTTCTCTATACGCCCAAGTTTCGTCACGGCGATGACGGCGCCGAACCTGTCGTAGAAGGGCCTCCGGGGCCGTCCTCGTAGGCTTCTGAGTCCCTGTGTAAGAAGTAACTTGAATTCCCGCGAGCGGGTGTCAGTTGTAAATAAAGTGATAATCTTTTGCTAAATTATAATTCGGTGGTTGCATCTGGCTTTATATTATTTGTGGCGGCGACGCTTTGGAGTTTGTTCCGGCTACCCATGGCCTTCAGGCCAGTCGCCTTGCGACCCCGATGAAGGCTATCGACTTGACTGTTTTCCTTTTCGAGCTGGGCGTCCCCAGTCGCAGTACGTAGTCGTTATAGTACGAATAGCGGCCTCATGGGTGGAGTAGCGGTAAGTTGTAGTTTGCGCTGTTCATATGTAGCGCGCCACTCGTCGTGGCTCGGTGAGCCAGTCGCTAGGCGACTCCAAAGGGGGTCATTGCGGGCGTATTTTCCTTGGCGAGCCGCGGGTCCGTTTTGCGGGGTCCCTAGTCGAAGTACTTAGCCGCGCAATTCGCCAGCCTAAGGTAGAGGAGGGCATTTGTGTGCTGTATAGCGTAGCACGAGGCGGTCGCCGTGGCCCGTGGGGCTGGCCGAGCGTGCGGCCCTGCTGTGGGTTCCAGTCGCCGTTTTCACCTGACGGCGTAAGGGATGGTGGATGGCCGGACCTGGTGTTGCGTCCGGTCACGCCGCCACGCCCTTGTTAGCCCGGCTACTTGGCCGATCGTGGACTTCGCTCTTCCAGCAGCGGCGACCGAAGGTCTCTCAGTACCGAGTCGCTTATCGCGGCGACTGGGCCGGTATGTACCAAGATGAGAGATGGAGATATGTAACCAATGAAGGAGAGGCAGTTGGGATTGGAGATCAATGCGGTCGGCGATTTTTATTAACCTCAGAATTTGCGGGCTACATTTTGTCCTTAGGTGTAAAACCGTCGGAGGAGGTTGACGTTCCAGGGGCGCTCCACTTCTTTGGTGAGCGGTTCGCCTTTGTCGTCCTTGCGGACGTCGATGAGGTAGTAGGAGTCGTTGCCGAGTACACGACTGACGGCGAATGGTCCTTCCCAGGGCGGGGACAGCTTGTGCATGCCTTTCCTGTCTTGGATTAGCCGGAGTACCAGGTCGCCGATTTGGAAGGAACGACTCCGGACACGGCGACTATGGTAGCGACGGAGATCCTGCTGGTAGATGGCGGTTCTGGAGAGTGCGAGATCTCTGGCCTCATCAAGGAGGTCGATGTCATCCTGGCGAGCTCGCTCGTTGTCTGCCTCGGCGTAGTTGGCGACCCGAGGTGAGTCGTAGGCGATGTCCGTAGGCATAACGGCTTCGGCGCCATACACCAGGAAGAAAGGCGTGAA
Source organism: Lolium multiflorum (assembly GCA_030979885.1). NCBI lineage: Eukaryota > Viridiplantae > Streptophyta > Magnoliopsida > Poales > Poaceae > Lolium > Lolium multiflorum. The sequence continues at coordinate 136,441,339 of CM061752.1, forward strand.
GCCAGTTGACCTGTTTGGCGTTGTGCGGATACCCCAGAGCACTGACGAGAGCTCTTCCGCCCAGCAACCGGCTGCGCGCTCCAGGGGCACGACCAGGCGTGGTTTGAGCCCGTGTAGGATGCTCTGGTTTGCTCTTTCTGCTTGGCCATTCGACTCGGGGTGGGCGACTGAGGCGAGGTCGAGTCGGATGCCCTTCTCTTCACAGAAGTCGGCCATCTCCCCCTTGGCGAAGTTGGTGCCATTGTCAGTTATGATGCTGTGCGGGTAGCCATATCGATAGATAAGCTCGCGTAGGAACTTTGTGGCTGTCTTCCCATCGCACTTCTTTATGGGCTTTGCTTCTACCCATTTGGTGAATTTGTCCACCGCAACCAGGAGGTGAGTATATCCGCCGGGGGCCGTTTTGAACTTCCCCACCATGTCCATGCCCCAGACGGCGAAGGGCCAAGTGAGGGGAATGGTCTTTAATGCCGACCCTGGCATGTGCGACTGGCTTGCGTACTTTTGGCACCCGGCGCATGAACGGACGAGCGCGACCGCATCTTCGTGGGCTGTTGGCCAGTAGAAACCGTGACGAAAAGCCTTGGCGACGATTGAACGCGCGCCTGCGTGGTGGCCGCAGTCCCCTGCGTGGATGTCGCGCAGAATGTTACGCCCTTCTGCGGTGGCGACGCACCGTTGGAATACTCCCGAGACACTGCGCTTGTATAGTTCGTTGTTGATGATGGTGAAGGACTTGCACCTGCGCACGATGGCTCGTGCTTTGGCTTCGTCCATCGGCAGTGTCTGGCGCTCGAGGTAGCTTAAGTATGGCTCGGTCCAATCGAGGCTGTCGGCGGCGAGTGCGACCAAGGCGGAGTCGGGAGCAGGTGGCTCGGCGATGTCCAGCTCGCGGGGTGCGTGCACCGAGGGGTGGCTGAGGATGTCCAGGACGACACCCGGTGGGGGTTGGAGTCGCTTGGACCCGATTCTGGCTAGCGCATCGGCTTCTTCATTCTTGCGCCTGTCGACCCATTCGACGATGTGGCCGGCGAAGCTAGCGCCGGCTTGGTCGACGGCGCGCTTGTATGCGATCATGTTGGCGTCGGTGGCGTCGCAGGTGCCGGAAGTCTGGCTGGCGACTAGGTCGGAATCGCCGAGGCAGCGCAGCCGTGTTGCGCCCATCTCTTTTGCGACTCGCATACCATGTAGGAGCGCCTCGTACTCGGCCATGTTGTTGGTGCAGGGCTCGAATCTGAGTTGCAAGACGTACTTCACTGTGTCGCCCTTTGGTGATGTGAGGACGACCCCCGCGCCTGCCCCTTCGAGATTTTTAGAACCGTCGAAGTGCAGTGTCCAGTGTTTAAGGTCCGCGGGGGAGCTTGGCTGCTGGGCCTCTTCCCAGTCGGCGAGGAAGTCGGCGAGTGCCTGAGATTTGATTGCATGGCGCGACTCGTAGGTGATGTTGTGGACGCCGAGCTCGACTGCCCACTTGGCGATCCGGCCGGTTGCGTCACGGTTGCGGATGATGTCGGCGAGTGGCGTCGAGGCGACTACCTTGATGGGGTGCTCGTGGAAATAAGGGGCCAGTCGCCTCTGGGCCCTGAGGACTGCGTACACCAGCTTTTGGTAGTGCGGGTACCGCTGCTTGGATTCAATAAGAGCTTCGCTGATGTAGTAGACCGGGCGTTGTACCAGTTGCTCCCTTCCCTCTTCCTTCCGTTCGACAACCATGACCGCGCTTATAGCGCGGTTCGAGGCGGCGACGTATAGGAGCATAGTCTCGTCTGGCAGCGGGGCCGCGAGGATAGGGGCATTCGAAAGGGCGTGCTGGAGTTCTTCCAGGGCCCGCTGCGCCTCATCTGTCCACCTGAATGATTCCGACTTCTTGAGCAAGCGGTAGAGTGGCATGGCCTTGTCGCCGAGCCGGGGTATGAAGCGACTGAGGGCGGCGACTCGGCCGGCGAGTTTCTGCGCGTCGACTAAGCAGGTCGGCTGCTTGGTGCGCATGACCGCCAGCGTCTTCTCGGGGTTGGGCTCGATGCCTCGTTTGGAGACGACGTAGCCTAGCAGCTGTCCGGACGGGACCCCGAATGTGCATTTTAAAGGATTGAGCTTGATCTTGTATCGCCGTAAGTTGGCGAATGTTTCGGCGAGGTCGTTGATGAGGTCGGTCTGGTGGGTCGATTTGACCACCACGTCGTCGATGTAGACATGCACATTGCGGCCGATCTGGCTTTCCAGGCAGCTGTTCATGCACCGCTGGTACGTTGCCCCGGCGTTCTTGAGGCCGAAGGTCATGGACGTGTAGCAGTAGGCGCCCATGGGCGTGATGAATGCTGTCTTCTCTTGGTCTTCCTTTGCCATCTTTATTTGATTGTACCCGGAGTACGCATCGAGGAAGCATAGTGACTCGGACCCGGCGACCGCATCGATAATTTGATCGATTCGCGGTAAGACGAATGGGTCCTTGGGGCATGCGCTGTTGAGGCTTGTGTAATCGATACACATTCGCCACGTCTTGTTTTTCTTTAACACCAGGACTGGGTTTGCCAGCCATTTTGGGTGTTTGATTTCAATGATGAAGCCGGCGGCGAGTAGCCGGTTTACTTCTTCGGCGATTGCGCGTCGCCGTTCTTCTCCTACAGGGCGCATTGCCTGCCTAACGGGTCGTGCGGAGGCGTCGACGTGTAATTTGTGCTCAACAAGTTCTCTCGGGACACCTGGCATGTCAGACGGTTTCCATGCAAAGATATCTCGATTCTCACGGAGGAACTTGATGAGCGCGCTTTCCTATTGGGCGGACAGGCCCGTCCCAATGGTAACTTGCCTACTTGGATCGTTTTCTACAAGATCTACTTGGCGAGTGCCTGTTGCAGGCTTGAAGGCTGCTGCGGACGAGTCGAGCTCGGTTGGCTTCTCCAGGATGGCGGGGTCGTTGCGATCTACTGGGTACTTGGCGAGTTCGGCGGAGTTGTCTTGTTCGTCGGCGATGACGGCATCGGCGAGCTTGGCGCTGACGTCCTCGCATTCCAGTGCCATCTCCGGATCCCCATGGACGGTGATGACGCCTCGAGGCCCTGGCATCTTCATCATGTTGTATGCATAGTGAGGGGTCGCCATGAAGCGGGCGAACGCCTGTCGACCGAGTACGCAGTGGTAAGAGCTGCGGAAGTTCACCACCTCGAACGTTATCCGCTCGGTGCGGTAGTTCACGGGCGTGCCGAAGGTGACTGGCAATGTCACCTTGCCGATTGGGAAGGCCTTCCGCCCAGGGACGATGCCATGGAACGTAACCTTGGTGTTCTCAAGGCGTGAATCTGGTAAACCAAGCCGCTGGAAGGTTTCGTAGTACATAATGTTGATGGAGCTTCCCCCGTCCATCAGGGTTTTTGGTAGCCAATAGTCGGCGACCTTGGGCCTGACGACTAGCGCCACTCGCCCGGGGTACTCGATGCGGGGGGCGTGATCTTCGCGGCTCCAGGTGATGCTTTGCTCGGACCAGTTGAGCCACCGGGGCACGTCGAAAGTATGACTGCGTGTACCGCCACTGCCCTTGCGAGGACCTTCCTGTCCCGCCGGTCGCCGACCCCAGTGAAGGTGTGGAGCGAGCCGGCGCTGCGACCGAAGCCTTCCCCCTTGTGCTGGTCTTGGTCTTTTGCGCGGTCCTTGTGCTGATCACCGCCGTTGTTTTCCTTGGCGCGGCGGGCCTTTTCTATTTGCTTCAGGGAGTAGCAATTTCCCGTCGTGTGATTGGCGGGCTTGCCCTCCTTGCTGTGATAGATGCATGGTGCGTCGAGGAGGCTGCGGGCGTCGAAGCGCTTGGGCTGAGGCCGATCCTCTCGTGGTGCGCGAGTGTCGCGCCGGAACGATTTTGGCTCGCGCTGCTCGTAATCGGTGGTGGCGACCAGCTCGTTGTGTCCTCCCTCTCCGCGGCGTTTGCCGTTGTTGGGTCGGCCGGCAAAGCGATAGTCGCCGCGCCGGGGCTCCGTGTGCACAGGGTGGCGATTGCGTCGCTGACCGTACTCGTCGTCCGAGTCGACTGTAGGGTCTTCGTCGGCGTAGCGGGTGGCGATGTCGAAGAGCTCGGAGATTGAAATATTATCCCTGCTGACGCGACGGAGTTTGGCGCTTAATGGTTCGTACCGGCAGCAGCGTCGGAAGCAATAGATTGCCGTGTCCGTGCTGATGCCGTTGGAGGTTGTCCACATATCTTGCCAGCGTTGCACCCACCGGCGGGTCGACTCGCGCGGGCCTTGGACGCAACGATCCAGGTCTTCTATGGTTGTGGCACGTGTGTACGCGCTGGCGAAGTGCTGGATGAACGCGGTGCGGGCTTCTTCCCAGGAGTCAATGCTGTTGACGGTAAGGGTGTTGAACCAGTGGCGATTGACGCCGTCCATCATGAGGGGCAGGTAGCGTGCTGCGAGTAGCTCGGAGTGGCCCTGGATACCCATTGCCATGGCGTATGAGTCGATCCAGACCGTAGGGTCGATATGCGTGTCGTACTTCTCGATGTCGCGGGGTCCTTTGAACCCCACAGGGTACGGCTCGCCTCTGATCATTGGCCCGAAGCAAGCGGGGCCGATTCGAGTGAACGCGCTCTGGCGCGGGGCTTCATCGGCGTGGCGGTCGTTCAACCGATTACGCGCCCGCCATTCTTGGTCGTTGACGATGTGGGTTCGGGCGTCGACTGGCTGTCCGTTGGCGGCGACCATCACCCGCGCGGGGCGCGGCTCGACTCGGTTGTTAGACGAGTGGGCCGCACGCGGTGCTGGCGGCGGGCCGTTGTTGGCGTTGACGACTGCGCGGTTTGCTGCATCCGACGACGCTGCGCGACTGGCGGATGTGCGCGAGTAGAGTCGCCCTTGCGAATCGGCTGCGGCGTGCTGTTGTTCCAATGCCTTGGCGACCAAGGCCTTGGCATGCTGGACAAGGATTGCTCCATCTCCCGTTTCAGGGATTCTTGCGAGGACGGCTTGAGCAGCCGCAACGTTGTCAGCTGGAGACGAATGCAGCGGTAGGCCGTTGGCGTCAACTTCTGCTTGAGGAACTTCGGGTGGTGGCGGAGGAGGTGGCGGAGGTGCTCCGCGCGCCATTCTTTGGCGGCAGCCCGACTTCCTTCCGGGATGTCAGGGTTCTGGATTCGGGCGACCCGGATTTCTCCGTCTGGGTCGTCGAAGTTAAGGCGCGCGCTGGGGAAGTCGTTCGCGCGGGCGCGCTCCATGCGCCGGCGGTTTCGCTGCTGGCGATAGTGAGATACGGCTCTCACTTCGTCTTGCTCGAGACGAAATTTCTGCCTTTCGGCGAGCTCCTTTTTCCTCTGCTCTTCGAGGGCCGCCCGGTGGGCCTCGATCTCCGTTGCGGTGGCGGTTGCAGGGAGGGGGGTGGTGAAGGCGTCGACTGGAAGTTCCTCCCCGCCCCCTGCCATGAAGACAGCGGTCGGGTAGCGGTAGCGTGGGGCCTCGACGGAGTCCGAATCTGAGTCGCTGCCGAAGAGGGAGAGGATGGAGTCGTCCTCGAGGCCACCTTCGAAGTCACTCGGGTGGGAGACCAAGGAAATAGAGTCCTTGTCCGATGCCGCGACGACAGAGCGGGCAGTCGGGGGCGCAGCGGTGGACCCGGCAATCGATGTCATAGCGATGATGTCTGAGAAGTCGGTGTCGATCGCGGCGATGACGGAGTCGATGGCTGGGACGATGTCGGCGGAGTCGGCGACTGTCGAGGCAACAGTGGAGTCGGCGGCCGGTGCCACGACCGCCGACTCGGCGTCATCTTCCAGGGCTATTTCAGCCTCTGCGTATACCTCGCCGGTGACCGGGCGAGTAGCAGTGAGGAGCTGTCCCGGCGCGAAGGGGTCATGCGACTGACCGGGACGAGGCTCAGCGGGGTCGCTGACGCCAGCGAGCCCAACGAAGAGGTTTATGGAGCCGACCGGCACCATCCAGGCGTGCTTGAGAGGCGACGAGGCGGGCCGGTAGGTGCTTGGCTGGATGTGGAAGAAATTGCCGGTGGCGATCATCCTGCCGGAGGCAACCGGCCGCCGCACTGGCGAGTAGGGCCTCGCCGTAGCTCGGAGGCTTGATGTCCCATGCCCCACGGTGGGCGCCACTGTCGTGGATGTGACCACGGCAGATGCTACAGGGGGTAGCACTTCGTTGATGCGAGGGGAAGGGAACATCGCCATCTACGGGTCGAGGTGCAAGAGACGCAAGGGTTTTACCCAGGTTCAGCCCCTCCGGAGAGTAAAAGGCCTACGTCCTGCTAGATCTTTATTACTCAGTGGAGAATTACAATGGGGGGCTCAGCCGGCGGCTATGCCAGGAGTTTTACAAGGGGAGATCGAGTCTCAGATAACGTGTCCTCTAGGGTTTAAGCTCGGGGGTTTATATAGGCACCCCCGATCTAGGGTTACATGGAGATAACTCCGAATCGTATCAGTTGCTACTAATCCGGGATTCGCTAACCCTCTTGCAAGTAAACTTCTTATCCAGACGCACAGATTTCCTTCTTGAGATCACAGCCCAGTCACCTTAGGGCCCAGTCGCTCGGGCGACTGGCGACCCGCCTGGGCCTCCGTCTTCATGGCGAGTGGGACTGGCGACCCCCTATGGGCATATCCCCATCAATCATCATAGCACGGGTGGTCTCAAGAAGATGACGATGCTTACGCTCGGCTACGCCATTTTGAGCATGCGCACCGGGACAAGAAAACTGAGCGAGGGTGCCCTCCTCAGCAAGGACACCACGAAGGTGCTGGGAGATATACTCACCAGCAGAATCAGCACGGAACACGCGAATGGGTGAGGAATACTGAGTGCGGACCATGGCCGCAAAACACTGATAAATAGAGAGCACCTCACTGCGAGAGTGCATGAAAAACACCCAGGTGTACCGTGAAAAATCATCAATAAATAAGATATAGTATCGATGGCCCCCTTTCGAAGCGAAGGGAGCCGGACCCCAAACATCTGAATGGACTAAATCGAATGGTCGCTGAGAGACAGACACACTAGTAGGATAGGGAAGCTGAATCTGTTTGCCTAACCTACAACCCTGACAGTGTAACGACCCATCTCCAGAGACAGACCCCAGAAGGCCACGATGAACCAAAGACGACAGGCGAGAGTCACAAAGGTGACCAAGACGATGATGCCACTGCTGAAAAGAGCCGGTGACAGAGGCAACAACCGGAGGAGAACTGGCAGATGAAGTGGCAGCGGAAGGAACACGAAGCCAGCCTAACTCCCAAAGCCCCGGAGACTTACGGCTACGAGGGCCAGCTCCAACCAGGGCCTGTGTGCGACGATCCTGAACCGCACAAGACTCAGCGTCAAGAATGACGCGACAACCAGAATCGGTGAGCTGGCTAGCAGAGATAAGGTTCATCTGAAGGCGAGGAACATGAGAAACATCAGGGACAGAGAAAGAGGGAGTAGAAAGGGTGCCTCTACTAGAAACATGAATAGAGGTACCATCAACCGTGACAACACGAGAAATAAGAGACCGAAGAGCAGACAGAATAGAGGACTCAGAGGTCATATGAAAGGAAGCTCCAGAATCCAGATACCACGAGACGTACCTGACGTGTAGAAAGTGGTGGTCGCGCAGTAAGAGCCGCCACGAACCAGCAGCGCCCGGCGAGGAAGAGTCTATAGTAGCGAGCAGACCGCGAAGACCCCCGAGAATGTCCGATCGAGAGTGCAACCGCAGAAGATCCCGAAGAGCCACCTGCGACGATCCTGGAACTGCGGACGTAAACTGGGATCCCGCGTCCAGCAGGTGGAGGAAGTGTGGCCAACCTTGCCACAGTAGGTGCAATGAGGACGAGGGCGGAGACTCGGACCGCAAGGCTGCTGACGTAAACTGGAATCCCAAGCATCAAGCAGGTGAAGCTGCGCTATCTCATGCGCAGAGAGGGGCGCGACTGGAGAGGTCGACATACAATCAGGTGCCGACGAGGAGCTACCACCCACACGCACAGAGGCCACCAAAGGGGGAGACAGAGAGCAACACGCCGAGGAAGACAGAGTCGGCAAAGTGCGGTCATAACCACGTGAAGAGGCCGCGAAAGTCGATGAAGAGCGGCAGGCTGACATAGACGGAGTCGACGAAGCGCGGCCATAACCGCGGGAGAGGCCGCAAAAGTCGATGTAGAGCGGCGGGCCGACGTAGACGAAGTCGGCGAAGCGCGGCGAGCCGCATGAAGAGGCCGCAAAAGTCGATGTAGAGCGGTATGCCGAGGGAGACAAAATCGGCGAAGCGCGGCCAGAGCCGCGGGAAGAGGCCGCTAAAGTCGGTATAGAGCGGTGAGCTGACGTAGACGGAGTCGGTGAAGCGCAGGCAGAGCCGCGTGAAGAGGCCGCAAACGGCAACGAAGAATGGCGAGCCGTCATACACGGAGGCAGCGGACAAAGACCAAGTACCGAAGGGAGGCCCAAAGATAAGGCGGGATCAGCGGAAGAAGACATCGGATAACAACAGCCGACGACAGTATTTTTTTTTTCGCTTTTTTTTCTTTTCTTTTCTCAGCTAGAAGTCAACACGGCACAAGAAAATCGCAGAGATCAGAGAGCGGGGATGGCAGAGCAGGCGGGGACGGCAGAGCAGGCGGGGATCCGGAGCAGAGCGGGGCGATTCCGCGCACGCGCAGGCCAATCCAATCGGCAGCAGCGATTCCGCACGGCCAGATCGGGCGGGGCGAGTGGGGCGATCAGCTTACGGCCAGATCGGGCGGGGCGAGCGCAGCGATTCCGCACGGCCAGATCGGGCGGGGCGAGCGGGGCGTTTAGCTCACGGCCAGGAAGAGATCGGGCGAAGACGGCCGGACGGAGACGGCGACGAAGACGGCCGGATGGAGATGGCCACGGAGAGCGGCGGCCGGCGGACGAAGGACGGCAACTACGGCCGGGACGACAACGTACAGACTAGGACCAAGTTTTGCTCTGATACCATGTTAGGGCAATATGGTTGATGTATTACCAGAGGGCCAAAGGCCACAATATATAGTACATGTACAAGTGCACATATGCAGAAAGCCCCCTAACATATGGAGAAACTACAATAGACAAATATGTACATCTAACATATACCACATAAAATGGCAATTTTTTCTAAAACACTAAGATTGGAGATGCTAAATATCCTCAAACCAGAAGTAATCTAAATTATGTGCTTGACTTTTGAGTTCTGTGATAGTCCCTACAAAGTTCGTTGAGTGTTACCAGCTAGAGGCAATAGTTGAAAGCTCATATGAAAATATTGCGGTGAAGCACAACCTATACTAAACAACCGTGTAAGAAATAAACTGATGATGCCAACTAAGAAATAATCCAAGTTTCCACACTGATATAAAGACTAAAAAAGATGAACAAAACACTACTAGGAAAAGGCCTAACCGTAAGAAGGCTATCAGTGGCGCACAGCAAAAGTAGTGCGCCACTGCTAGTTAGCAGTGGCGCACCAAAAAATGGTGCTCCACTAGTACCAATATAGCAGTGGCGCACCGCTTTTGGGGTGCGCCACCACTAAAGTTCGGCCAGATCTCACCTCACCCCGAAACTTAGCAGTGGCGCACCTCTTAGTGGTGCGCCATTGCTATCTCACATAGCAATGGCGCACCTATGAGTAGTAGGCCATTGGTAAGTGTGAAGCTATATTATAGATGAGGGCTAGAATTAGCAGTGACGCACCACATATAGGTGCGCCACTACTAGTTTAAATAGCAGTGGAGCACACATATGCGGTGCGCCACTGTGTGCGCGAAATTCCAACCACCATGACACGCGCCACCCACCGCACACAGGCCATCCGCCACCACGTCACTCGCACAAGGCTGCAGTGCTTCCCCCCACGCGCACAAGCCACGAAGCTTGGGCCCACCATGGCGAGGCCGCACCGATCCAATTTCTCTCTCCCCTCTCCTCGCCCCTACCCCGATTCCCTGCTCTTCGTCTCCGCCCCGAGATCCACTTTCTCTGTCCCCTCTCCTCGCCCCTACACCGATTCCCTGCTCACTTTCTCGCAGGCGGAGGCGACCAGGCGGCAGCGGCGGCGCCCGTCGGCCACGCGTACGCGGGGCAGTGGAGGACGCGTAGGCGGCAGCGGCGGCGGCGCCCGTCGGCCACGCGCATGACGCTAAGTGGGTCGAGATCGCCCTGACGCATATCTCGGCATATCTCGCCACCCCACCACCTCGTCGATCTGCTCTTCCTCAACCCGGCTATGATCCACCGGGAACTCCGACATCCTCCGTTTAATTCACCGAATCAATCAATTGCGCTCCTTCTTGTTGATTCACCTGGCTCATATTGCAGGCAATTTCAAGGTTTATAAATCAGAGGAACTCGTCATAAGGGGACGATGTGCGACGTCGGGCTGGCGTGCTCGCAATCTGCGGCGACACCTACGTCTGCTGCGAGTCCGACGCTTTAGTGGCCTACCACCTCGACAACGGCTCGTGGTCCGTCGTCCAGACCTCCCGCCCGCCTCCACGACCTCCTGCCGCCACCGCGGGGTTGCGCACCGGGACGTCAAGCGAGCCCAAGCCCCTCCTACCTGTGCCGACGTCGTCCTTCGGGAGGCAGGAAGCCAGCGTCGACCGGCGGCGTGCAGGAAGACGGCGTGATCCGTCCCTGTGGATGGAAGGACTTCATTGTTTTTTACTTTATTTTTAGGGTTAGTTGCAAAGTTGAGAAACTGGTTGTATTTTTTTCTGTAAATATATCTAGGTTTATGTATATAATAAATATTCATTTCGTTCAATCTTAAAAATAAAAATAAGAAAAAGGTAAGAAAATGGGCACAGGACCAGAGTACCACCCACCACGTGTACCTTTTAGTTCTTTTCGCACGACAAGCTGTGGCGCACACATATGGTAGCCTTTGGCGCACCTCGTACTCCAACCTATGGCGCACATGCTAAGTTCGCTGTGGCGCACATCGCAGGATCTGCTATGGCGCACTCGTGCCTCAAATAGCAGTGCCCCATTGCTATGTGGATTACTTGTGGCGCACCACTAGTGCGCTACTACTAATTGTTAGCAGTGGCGTGATATTAGTGGCGCACCACTAGTGCGCCACTGATAGCAAAAAGTGGTGCGCCACTGATAAGCTGTTTTCTAGTAGTGAAACCATCAATTTGGTACATACTTCCTTCTGACTGATTACCTAGCTAGAACACTGCCAATGCAACACCCGTAACACCATTCTTCGTTTCTCTGAAGATTGCAGTCACACATGCATAATCGTCCATTGTGCAAAGAAAACCTAAATATTAATAATGGTGCATGCATATACTCATATCTGTAATCATTTTGAATTTTGATGATAATTGTGGAGTATCTTTGCCAAATCAGATTTATTCCCACCAGATGGCTAACTTTTTTTTTCTGAAAAGAGGAGTGGAACCCTGGCCTCAGCAGTGATGCCTGACATATAGGAAGGCAAAGATAAGTTTAGCATGCTAAGGAAACCATCCGATAATCGCATACATGTTGCATATTGTAGACGCAGAAGATGACGAGGCAACCACAATCAGTATATGTTCTCGCATACTAAAGCCACATATACGATCATCTTGAGATGTCATTGTTTCACCTCAGTACTGACTAAAACTGAAAACTAATCACCACAAACGTCATGCCAAAATAAAGAAACCCGACAAAACAATGATAATACGATGAGGGAGAGGTACCTACCACTGGTGGGTGTGGGTGGGTGGGGGGGGGGGGTCAAAGACCATGGACGTAAGAATGGCCAGCCAAACCAATATAGATTATAGATGTCAATAAAAGTGGAGCCTATATGTCATCCAACAGGTGAAGGAAATCTCAAAGAAAATAAATAGGTAAGGAAGTGGGGGAGGAAAGGAGGGTGATCCACAAATAAATGAAGATGACGGGCACTATCGACAGAAGGGACAATCCACAAACAAATGTATCACCAACGGACTACGGGTGGGGTGGATTCATTGAATTTCTCGACCACAAGCAAAAAATGGGTGGAAGTGCATCCAGGCCCTAGCGGGGTTCGGTGATTAATAATGAATGATTTACCAAATATACACATGCTTCTTATACTCAATGTGATTAATAACGAGTGATTTGGTTGTTTAACTAGCGGTTGACGAGCCCTTCAAAATGTTAAGGCAAACACATGGCTTGAAGCTGAAAGACTAGTCATAGTTTTTTCCATTGTGGTTGCAAGAATCATATCAAATATAAGACAAGTCGAACTATAGTCGAAATATAAGAATCATATCCTCCTCCACCCTCCTGTCGACGACCTGTCCTGCCTGTCATTCAGTACGCCGATGGCATCCTTATCTTCATCTGTGCGGTTCCGGATCACGTTGCCAATCTGAAGAAGGTGCTTCATGACTTCTCGGCTGCTACGGGGCTCACCATCAATTTCCATAAAAGCACCTTTGTTCCCACCAAAATAGACCCCACCTCTGCCATCTCTATGGCCTGCACCTTCGGCTAGAAGGTTTCTACCTCCTCCCAAACCTACATGGGCCTCCTGCTCTCTCCCTACAAGTTGCGCATTGGGGACTTCGCCCCATCATGACTAAGAGCGATAGGCAACTCTCTGGTTGGCGAGGACGATGTCTTCCCATTGGTGGCCGCTTGATCCTGGTCAACTATGTCCTCAGTTCTATGCTCTCCCATGCCATGAGCGTGGGGCTCCTCCCCGCGGGCGTTATTGAGGCTATAGACAAAAGACGCCGAGCCTTCCTTTGGACGGGAGAGGAGACTTCCAACGGTGGCCAATGTAAAGTAGCCTGGGATGACGTCTGCGTTCCAAAAACTTTTTGGGGGGCTTGGAGTCATTTCCCTCCCTGCCCAAAATTCGGCCCTCCTTGCAAAATTCCTCACAAAACTTCACTCCGACACCTTGGCCCCCTGGGCCTCCTGGTTCCGGCGCATGTACGACTGACACGTCCCCCACCATCTGGGGGACTGCCATCACCTCGATACTTCCATCTGGAAGTATATTGTTGCATGGCTTGCTTCCTTCCGCTCCATCTCCAAGGTTTCTCTGGGTAATGGGAACTCCACTGCTTATTGGTTCGGCCTCTGGCTTGGCGACCAAACTCTTCATGAGCGTTTCCCCCACCTCTTCTTTCACTCCACCCGCCCCAATGTTAACGTTGCGATTACCCTCTCTCTGCGCCTCCGTAGTTCCCTTGGACCGTGCCTCACTGCTGCCGCGGCGGCTGACCTTCGAGCCTTGTCCTCCGAGTTGAGCCATGTGGACATCTGCCATGATGTTCCAGACTTACGTGATGGCTGCCTCACTAACAAAAAACTCTCAAACAAGTGTTTCTATGTCAACTCTTTCAGGCATTTGCAGATTGATGATGTGGCGACTAAGGTTTGGAGGAGTGCTGCCCTCTTAAAGTGCAAGATTTTCTGCTGGCTAGCTCGGAAGAAACATCTCCCTACCAACGAGCGGCAGTTCCGGCACCACCTCTCTGCCTTCGCTGCCTGCCTCTCCTGCAACTTTGATGAAGATACGGATCACCTGCTGCTCTCCTGCCCCCGGGCGGTGGAAGTTTGGACTTCTTTCCAATGCGAGTTAGACCCATGCGCATATACCAGTTTCGCTGACTTCTCCTCAAGCGATGATGCAGCTTCGAGGAGTCCACCATCAACACCGCCATTACTTGAAGCATCTGGAAGCGGAGGAATGCCCTGACTTTCAACGGTGTTGTGGAGAGTCTCTCCCTTGTATCTCGCAGGTGTATCGAGGATGCCAGGCTTTGGGCCTTTAGATGGCCAACACCCCCTCCTCAACCTCCTTTCTTAATTTTTGGTGTAATGGATATGACCCCCCCCCGAGTTCTTTCTCTACTTTAGCTTCCTCCGCCCTCTAAAAAACCGCTTGTAATGAACCCCTTTATGTTCTTCTGTTTGGTTATAAAGTTGTTTAAGCTGGCGTAAACCCGCCGTAGTCCGGGTAAGAAAAGAGCTTCAACGCAGCTGGTGTGCAACCTAGAACCCTATACTATATGATTGCCCTACATGCATGTTGTGCTTCGGAACACAACATTACCGTTTTTAAGGTTGGTGCTTCAGAGTGAGCCGCTCATGTTAGCAGACAACCAAATCACCGTTTATCGTGTTCGCTGCTACCGGGTTGTTGTAGGATAACGTAGCATAGAAAACAAAAATTTTCCTACGGCGAACACGCAATCCAAGCCAAGATGCAATCTAGAAGACGGTAGCAACGAGGGATTGTCGAGACTCACCCTTGAAGAGATTCCAAAGCCTACAAGAGGAGGCTCTTGTTGCTGCGGTAGACGTTCACTTGCCGCTTGCAAAGCGCGTAGAAGATCTTGATCACGATCGGTTCCCGCCACGGGCAGCACCTCCGTAGTCGGTCACACGTTCGGTTGTTGATGAAGACGACGTCCACCTCCCCTTCCAGCGGGCAGCGGAAGTAGTAGCTCCTCTTGAATCCGACACGACGGCGTGGTGTCGGTGGCGGTGGAGAATCCGGGAGCTTCGCTAAGCGTGCGGGATATGGTGGAGGAGCGGGGCGCTAGGGTTTGGGGAGAGGGTGGCCGGCCACTAAGGGGCGGCCAAGCTATGGCTTTGGTGTGGCCGGCCTCCCCTTGGCCCTCTATATATAGGTGGAAGTCCCAAGTGTTGGACTACAAGTCTTCGAATAAGACCCGAACCCAAAACCTTCCATATGGTGGGAAACCTTCCCTCCCACTAGAGGTGGGAATTCCACCTTCCATAGGGGGTGGCCGGCCCCTAAGGGGGAGTCCACTTGGGACTCCTCCCCCACTAGGGTTGGCCGGCCATGGAGGTGGAGTCCCATGTGGACTCCACCTTCCTTGGTGGTTTTTCCGGACTTTTCTAGAACCTTCTAGAACCTTCCATAGAACCTTCCGCATCATTTTATTCACATAAAATGACATCCTATATATGAATCTTATTCTCCCGACCATTCCGGAACTCCTCGTGATGTCCGGGATCACATCCGGACTCCGAACAAATATTCGAACTCCATTCCATATTCAAGTTCTACCATTTCAACATCCAACTTTAAGTGTGTCACCCTACGGTTCGTGAACTATGCGGACATGGTTGAGTACTCACTCCGACCAATAACCAATAGCGGGATCTGGAGATCCATAATGGCTCCCACACATTCAACGATGACTTTAGTGATCGAATGAACCATTCACATACGATACCAATTCCCTTTGTCACGCGATATTTTACTTGTCCGAGGTTTGATCATCGGTATCACACTATACCTTGTTCAACCTCGTCTCCGACAAGTACTCTTTACTCGTACCGTGGTATGTGGTCTCTTATGAACTTATTCATATGCTTGCAAGACATTAGACGACATTCCACCGAGAGGGCCCAGAGTATATCTATCCGTCATCGGGATGGACAAATCCCACTATTGATCCATATGCCTCAACTCATACTTTCCGGATACTTAATCCCACCTTTATAACCACCCATTTACGCAGTGGCGTTTGATGTAATCAAAGTACCTTCCGGTATAAGTGATTTACATGATCTCATGGTCATAAGGACTAGGTAACTATGTATTGAAAGCTTATAGCAAATAACTTAATGACGTGATCTTATGCTACGCTTAATTGGGTGTGTCCATTACATCATTCATACAATGATACAACTTTGTTATTAATAACATCCAATGTTCATGATTATGAAACTAATCATCTATTAATCAACAAGCTAGTTAAGAGGCTTACTAGGGACTCTTTGTTGTTTACATATCACACATGTATCAATGTTTCAGTTAATACAATTATAGCATGGTATATAAACTTTTATCATAAACATAAAGATATATAATAACCACTTTTATTATTGCCTCTTGGGCATATCTCCAACAGTCTCCCACTTGCACTAGAGTCAATAATCTAGATTACATTGTAAGGTACCTAACACCCATGGCATTCGGTGTTGGTCATGCTTTGCCCTAGGGAGAGCTTTAGTCAACGGATCTGCTACATTCAGATCAGTGTGTACTTTGCAAATCTTTACTTCTCCATCTTCGATGTACTCGCGAATCGAGTGGTAACGCAGCTTGATATGCTTCAGCCTCTTGTGTGACCTTGGTTCTTGTGCATTGGCGATGGCACCCATGTTGTCACAATAGATGACTAGTGGGTCCAATGCACTAGGAACCACACCGAGCTCTACAATGAACCTCTTCATCCATACCGCTTCCGATGAAGCCTCTGAAGCCGCTATGTACTCCGATTCTGTTGAGGATTTCGCCACCGTGCACCGCTTCGAGCTTGCCCAGCTTACTGCAGCACCATTCAATATAAACACGTACCCAGATTGTGACTTAGAGTCATCAGGATCAGTGTTCCAACTTGCATCGGTGTAACTTGTTACAACGAGCTCTTGGTCACCTCCATAACAAAGAAACATATCCTTAGTTCTTTTCAAGTATTTCAGGATATTCTTGACCGCTGTCCAGTGTTCTATCCTGGATCACTTTGATATCCGCTAGTCAAACTAACAGCATGTGCTATATCCGGTCTTGTACATAGCATGGCATACATGATAGAGCCTACTGCCGAGGCATAGGGGATCCGACTCATCCTTTCTCTTTCTTCTGCCGTAGCCGGTCCTTGAGTCTTACTCAAGACCTTGCCTGGTAACATAGGTAAGAATCCTTTCTTACTTTCATCCATTCTAAACTTCTTAGAATCTTGTCCTGTGATAGCCCTATTAGACGTCTTGATCTATCTCTATAAATCTTGATGCCTAATATGTATGATGCTTCACCAAGGTCTTTCATTGAAAAACTATTATTCAAATAACCCTTTACACTGCTTAATAGTTCTATATCATTCCCAATCAATAATATGTCATCTACATATAATATCAGGAATGCTACAGAGCTCCCACTCACTTTCTTGTAAATACAGGCCTCTCCATGACACCGTATAAACCCGAAGTCTTTGATCACCTTATCAAAGCGTCGGTTCCAACTTCTTGATGCTTGCTTCATCCATAGATTGAACGCTGAAGTTTGCATACTTTGTCGCATTTTTAGGATCGACAAAACCTTTGGGTTGTACCATATACAACTCTTCCTCAATGTCTCCATTAAGGAACGCCGTTTTGACATCCATCTGCCAAATCTCATAATCGAAAAATGCAGCTATTGCTAACAAAATCCTCACAGATTTTAGCTTCGCTACAGGTGAGAAAGTCTCATCGTAGTCAACACCTTGAATTTGTCGGAAACCCTTTGCGACAAGTCGAGCTTTATAGACAGTAATATTACCATCGGCATCTGTTTTTCTTTTGAAGATCCATTTATTCTCGACAGCCTTGCGGCTATCAGGTAATTCTACCAAAGTCCATACTTTGTTATCATACATGGATCCCATTTCGGATTTCATGGCTTCTTGCCATTTGTTGGAATCTGGGCTCATCATCGCTTCTTCATACGTCGCAGGGTCCTCATCATTGTTATCCACAATCATGATATTTAGACAAGGATCATACCAATCTGGAGTGGCACGATCCCTTGTCGATCTGCGAGGTTCAGTAGCTGTCTCATTTGAAGTTTCATGATCATTATCATTAGCTTCCTCTGTTGCGGTGTAGGTGGTATAGGAACATTTTCCGGTACTGCGCTACTCTGATCAACGAGTAGAGATTCTTCAATCTCATCGAGTTCTACTTTTCTTCCAGTCACTTCTTTAGTGAGAAATTCTTTCTCAAGAAAGGTTCCGTTCTTAGCAACAAAGATCTTGCCTTCGGATCGTGATAGAAAGTATACCCTATAGTTTCCTTAGGGTATCCTATGAAGACGCATTTCTCCGCTTTGGGTTCTAGCTTGTCCGGTTGTAACTTTTTTACATAGGCTTCGCAACCCCAAACTTTTAGGAACGACAGCTTAGGTTTCTTATTAAACCATAATTCATACGGCGTCGTTTCAACGGATTTTGATGGTGCTCTATTTAAAGTGAATGCGGCTGTCTCTAATGCATAACTCCAAAATGATAACGGCAATCAGTAAGAGACATCATAGAACGAACCATATCTAAGAGAGTTCGATTACGACGTTCGGACACACCGTTTCGTTGTGGTGTTCCCGGCGGTGTCAATTGTGAAAGTATTCCGCATTTCTTTAAATGCATGCCAAACTCATAACTCAGATATTCACCTCCGCGATCAGATCGTAGAAATTTAATCTTTTGTTACGTTGATTTTCTACTTCACTTTGGAATTCCTTAAACTTCTCGAAAGTTTCGGATTTATGTTTCATTAAATAGATATACCCATATCTACTTAAATCATCTGTGAAGGTTAGAACATAACGATAACCACCGCGCGATGCTACACTCATTGGTCCACACACATCTGTATGTATGATTTCCAATAAGTCAGTAGCTCGCTCCATCATACCCGAGAATGGAGTCTTAGTCATTTTTCCCATCAGACATGCTTCGCATCTATCAAGTGACTCAAAATCAAGTGATTCAAGTAATCCATCAGTATGGAGTTTCTTCATGCGTTTCACTCCAATATGACCAAGACGACAGTGCCACATATAAGTAGAATTATCATTCAATTTAATTCGCTAGCATCAATGTTATGTATATGCGTATTACTACTATCGAGATCTAACAGAAATAAGCCATTCTTTTGTGGTGCTCGACCATAAAAGATATTATTCATAAAAATAGAACAACCATTATTCTCAGACTTGAATGAATAACCGTCTTGCATTAAACAAGATCCTGATATAATGTTCATGCTCAACGCGGGTACATAATAACAATTATTTAGGCTTAAAACTAATCCCGAAGGTAGATGTAGAGGAAGTGTCCCGACTGCGATCACATTGACCTTGGATCCGTTTCCAACGCGCATCGTCACTTCATCTTTCAGCAGTTGTCGTTTATTCTTTAGTTCCTGTTTCGAGTTACAAATATGAGCAACCGAACCAGTATCAAATACCCAGGTACTAGAACGAGAACTAGTGAGATAAACATCTATAACATGTATATCAGATATACCTTCTTTCTTTTTCTTGATAAGGCCGCTCTTCAGATCCGCCAAATACTTGGAGCAATTACGCTTCCTGTCCCTTCTCCTTGCAGTAATAACACTCAGCATCAGGCTTAGGGCCAGACTTAGGTTTCACAGGAGGTGTGGCAGCTTTCTTGCCACTCTTCTTGTTCTTGCCTTTAGACTTGCCCTGTTTCTTGAAGCTGGTGGTCTTGTTGATCATCAACACTTGGTGCTCTTTCTTGATCTCAATCTCAGCAGCTTTTAGCATGCCAAAGAGTTCAGAAACTCCTTGTTCATGTTCTGCATATTGTAGTTCATCACAAAGTTCTTGTAACTTGGTGGCAGTGATTGAAGGACACGATTAATCCCCAGTCTGTTAGGAATCACTATTCCCAAGTCACTGAGTTTCTTCGCATGCCCGGTCATAACGAGCATGTGCTCACTAATGGAGCTGCCTTCTTCCATCATACAGCTGAAAAGTGTTTCGATGCTTCATAGCATTCCACGGCCGCATGAGTCTCAAAAATAGTCTTCAACTCTTTTATCAACTCATGAGGATCGTGGTGCTCAAAACGTTTTTGAAGATCGGATTCCAGACTGCATAAGATGGCACACTGTACTTGAGAGTACCGAGTTTTCCGAGTCACGTAAACATTCTTTACTTCATCGGTTCAGTTTCTGCAGGAGGGTCACCTAGCGGTGCATCAAGCACATATTGCAGATTTCCGCCATTGAGGAAGATCCTCACATGACGGAACCAGTCGGTGAAGTTGCTACCGTTGCTCTTAAGCTTTTCTTTCTCTAGGAACTGGTTAAAATTGATTGAGGACGCCATATCTACAACATATTTGCAATAGTTTAGACTAAGTTTATGAAAAATTGAGTTCAAATTTTAATTCTACATAATTAAAAATCTAGGTGAACTCCCACTCAAAACAATATCCCTCGCATTGTCTTAGTGATTACACGAACCAAATCCATCACACCTATGCCCGATCATCACGAGACAAGATGTAATTTCAATAGCGAACACTCAAAGTGTTCATCATATCAATCATATGATTCATGCTCTACCTTTCGGTATCACGTGTTCCGAGACCATGTCTTTACATGCTAGGCTCGTCAAGGCCACCTTAGTATCCGCATGTGCAAAACTGTCTTGCACCGTTATATGTACTTATCGAATCTATCACACCCGATCATCACGAGATGCTTCAAACGATAAGACTTGATAACGGTGCTACTAAGGATGAACACTTTATTATCTTGAGATTTTAGTGAGAGGGATCATCTTATAATGCTACCGTCGCGATCTAAGCAAAATAAGATGCATAAAAGGATTAACATCACATGCATTCATATGTGATATGATATGGCCCTTTTGTCTTTGCGCCTTTGATCTTCATCTCCAAAGCAAGGACATGAACTCCATCATCAACGGGCATGATCTCCATCATCGTCGGCGAAGCACCAAGGTCGTCTTCATGATCGTCCTCCATGTAGCAACTATTACAACTACTTTGAAATACTACTCAACATGAAATTTAAAGACAACCATAAGGCTCCTGCCGGTTGCCACAATACAATAATGATCATCTCATACATATTCATCATCACATTATGGCCATATCACATCACCAAACCCTGCAAAAACAAGTTAGACGTTCTCTAATTTGGTTTGCATATTTTACGTGGTTTAGGGTTTTCGAGCAAGATCCAATCTACCTACGAACATGAACCACAACGGTGATACTAGTGTTGTCAATATAAGAGTAAATTGAATCTTCACTATAGTAGGAGAGACAGACACCCGCAAAGCCACTTATGCAATACAAGTTGTCAAGCGTGGAGCAAATCTCATGAACGCGGTCATGTAAAGTTAGCCCGAGCCGCTTCATCCCACTATGCCACAAAGATGCAAAGTACTCAACTAAAGATAACAAGAGCATCAACGCCCACAAACCATTGTGTTCTACTCGTGCAACCATCTATGCATAGACACGGCTCGATACCACTTTAGGATAACGTAGCATAGAAAACAAAAATTTTCCTACGGCGAACACGCAATCCAAGCCAAGATGCAATCTAGAAGACGGTAGCAACGAGGGGATTGTCGAGACTCACCCTTGAAGAGATTCCAAAGCCTACAAGAGGAGGCTCTTGTTGCTGCGGTAGACGTTCACTTGCCGCTTGCAAAAGCGCGTAGAAGATCTTGATCACGATCGGTTCCGGCGCCACGAACGGGCAGCACCTCCGTACTCGGTCACACGTTCGGTTGTTGATGAAGACGACGTCCACCTCCCCTTCCAGCGGGCAGCGGAAGTAGTAGCTCCTCTTGAATCCGACAGCACGACGGCGTGGTGTCGGTGGCGGTGGAGAAATCCGGCGGAGCTTCGCTAAGCGTGCGGGATATGGTGGAGGAGCGGGCGCTAGGGTTTGGGGAGAGGGTGGCCGGCCACTAAGGGGTGCGGCTGCTATGGCTTTGTGTGGCCGGCCTCCTCCCCTTGGCCCTCTATATATAGGTGGAAGCCCCAAGTGTTGGACTACAAGTCTTCGAATAAGACCCGAACCCAAAACCTTCCATATGGTGGGAAACCTTCCCTCCCACTAGAGGTGGGAATTCCACCTTCCATAGGGGGGGTGGCGGCCCCTGGGGAGTCCACTTGGGACTCCTCCCCCACTAGGGTTGGCCGGCCATGGAGGTGGAGTCCCATGTGGACTCCACCTTCCTTGGTGGTTTTTTCCGGACTTTTCTAGAACCTTCTAGAACCTTCCATAGAACCTTCCGCATCATTTTATTCACATAAAATGACATCCTATATATGAATCTTATTCTCCGGACCATTCCGAACTCCTCGTGATGTCCGGGATCACATCCGGGACTCCGAACAAATATTCGAACTCCATTCCATATTCAAGTTCTACCATTTCAACATCCAACTTTAAGTGTGTCACCCTACGGTTCGCGAACTATGCGGACATGGTTGAGTACTCACTCCGACCAATAACCAATAGTGGGATCTGGAGATCCATAATGGCTCCCACACATTCAACGATGACTTTAGTGATCGAATGAACCATTCACATACGATACCAATTCCCTTTGTCACGCGATATTTTACTTGTCCGAGGTTTGATCATCGGTATCACACTATACCTTGTTCAACCTCGTCTCTGACAAGTACTCTTTACTCGTACCGTGGTATGTGGTCTCTTATGAACTTATTCATATGCTTGCAAGACATTAGACGACATTCCACCGAGAGGGCCCAGAGTATATCTATCCGTCATCGGGATGGACAAATCCCACTATTGATCCATATGCCTCAACTCATACTTTCCGGATACTTAATCCCACCTTTATAACCACCCATTTACGCAGTGGCGTTTGATGTAATCAAAGTACCTTTCCGGTATAAGTGATTTACATGATCTCATGGTCATAAGGACTAGGTAACTATGTATTGAAAGCTTATAGCAAATAACTTAATGACGTGATCTTATGCTACGCTTAATTGGGTGTGTCCATTACATCATTCATACAATGATATAACTTTGTTATTAATAACATCCAATGTTCATGATTATGAAACTAATCATCTATAATCAACAAGCTAGTTAAGAGGCTTACTAGGGACTCTTTGTTGTTTACATATCACACATGTATCAATGTTTCAGTTAATACAATTATAGCATGGTATATAAACTTTTATCATAAACATAAAGATATATAATAACCACTTTTATTATTGCCTCTTGGGCATATCTCCAACAGTTGTGTCTCAGCGATTATGTGGGACATGTTTGCCGAGGTGTGATCCTGCATATTGATAGAAATATGTCAGTAGAGACTTATGTTTAGTTACATTTCTTTATATAAAGTTAGAGGGAAACGACTATAAAAAATAACCAGAATATCTCAAGCCCTAGGGCGTAAAGCCAAAACATGAGATGTTCTCATCGATAGCTAGACGCATATGAATATTTCTTCAATTTTTAAATTCCAGTGCCCCGGTCTTGAATATATGTTGGGTGAATATGTCTGTCTACATTGAATTTGGTATATAAAAACCTCATCCATTTGCATATGGGAACAAAACACACCGGTGATTTCTATACAGGTTGTGTGAGTATGTGTTTCTACATGGTACCCCTGTCTTCAATAGATGTTGTGCGAGTATGTGTGTCCACATTGTACCCCGGTGATTCCTGTAATACTAAGATTTGAAATGTTAAATATCGTCAAACCAAGAGTAATCTAAACTGTGCTTTTTTTTTTTTTTGAGTTCTGTGATAGTTCCTACAAAGTTCCTTGAAACCAGCTGTCTTGTGTGATTTGTCTATCTACATTGTTTTTGGTATATATGTAAGAAAATCATTAAATTTCATATGGGAAAGAAGAAAAGGAGGTGCTTGTCCGGGCATGAGCGAGTACCAAATTACAAAATCAGCATGGGGAACATATAAGAGTACATATGTGCACAACGATGTGCATATGAATCTGCACAAATTAAACCGTTGGACGAATTTGTAGTCCTTGCGCTCTTGCATGGATCACTGAACTACTGATCGTTGCATGTGAGTTTGATCACACTTCATGCATGCACGTTCGCCCACTCCTCATCTCTTCCGGCTCCCATGCTTACCTGCGCCTCGCTCTGCCCTATAAATACGACCACGCCCTGCTCACTCTCTCAACTCACAAGCAAACCATCCTCTTCGATTCAGTCCTCACTGCAACACCAGCTAGCTCTAGATCGACTGATCGGCAATGGCGTCGACCAAGGCTCTCTTCCTGCTCGCTGTCCTCCTCGCGTCCGCGGTCCTCCTCGCCACGGC
This sequence comes from Lolium multiflorum, assembly GCA_030979885.1. Taxonomy (NCBI): domain Eukaryota; kingdom Viridiplantae; phylum Streptophyta; class Magnoliopsida; order Poales; family Poaceae; genus Lolium; species Lolium multiflorum. The sequence goes on from CM061752.1 coordinate 136,465,200, forward strand.
GGCCACCGAGCAAACTCGTGAGCTCCATTGTCTTGTTTCCCTTTTCGATCGGCGTACATATGTATATCGCTAAATTTACGCAGCTTGCTTACATTGCGCGTCGGATCGAGGGCTTACGATATGCTATCTGCGTACCAAATGTGTGTGTGGTTTTTGCGTGCAGATGACAAGGAGGAGAAGGTGAGCACCAACAGCGCCGGCGTCCAGGACGACTGGCATGGCGGCGGCGGGTACCCAGGGCGCGGGGGCGGCGGCGGTTACCCTGGCCGCGGCGGCGGTGGCGGTTACCCGGGCCGCGGCGGCTACGGGCCCTGCGGCAGGTGGGGCTGCTGCCGCAGTGGGTACCGCGGTGGCTGTATGCGTTGCTGCGGGTCTGCCAACGAGGTGCCGGAGCCCATGGACCGCCCGGAGGTGCACAACTAGCCAGATCGATCGATCTCCTTGGTAGCTGCCTAGCTAGCTTGCTTTGGTAGCCTGGAGCGATGCATGCTCTGGAAGCTTTTGTCCAGGGTCCTGAATAAAATAAATCTCCGTTGTGTACGTGCAAGTGAACTATATGCGCGGATGAACGTATGTTCTAGTACAACTACGTGCTCGTCCTTTGTTTCTTTGGAATAATAATCATTGTAATGTGTGTTTTTTTAATAAATCATCAATGTGACATGTGTGTTAATTAGTAGTAAAGGCCAGGGCTGGTCCTGAGATTTCGGAGGCCCGAGCGAAACTTAAATTTTGGGCCCCTCTTTTTTTTTTTTCGCATGTATGAGATGATGAAAAATAAATACTTTTTAAGTATATCAACTTCAATATTTATATAAAACAATGTTTACATGATACCTTAAAATTTTCTCCGCCAATTCCTAGAAGCAAAGTCCGTGACGATGGAATCAATATCAAACTCGTCCATTAACTTCTTGTCCATGTATAGAGTTGCCAAACCAGTTAACCCCGCTCCTACAAATAAAAACAACAAGTGCTAATCAAAATTCAGAACCCGAATTATAGACGAGTATATAGTAGAATTTCAAGAGAACTGCAACGAGCGTTCTTGTTATCTGAACTTTGTAATCTCGTCGTCAGTTTCGTCAGTTATAGGGTGTTAGCTGAATTTCGTTTCTTCAGTAGTTAGGCACGAGCCGCGCCTGTGCGTGCGAGTGCAGCCACGACGTGCACGTTTGCATCGTGGAGTCTTTCCTGCTTTGTAGCATCGTGACCCAGCACGATCGGCCTCGTGGGATGGCGCGAGTCAACCGCATTGAGCACCTAGATAGGGCCACCGTTTCCCTTCTGTTATGAATAAGAGGAATACAACGAGAGAAAAGCCGTAAGGTTTTACGCGGCACAAATCCTGTCTTGATCTTCTTCCTCTAGCCATTCTTTGCTTCTTGGTTTACAGGCGAGAAAGCTGACAAGTGGTATCAGAGCCTCGTTCGCGAGGTTCCTCGATAGCCATGGCCGGGAGCAAGGAAAGGGACGAAGCTGGGAAGAAGAAGGGTACGAGCGGGTCGCCCGTACGAGCGACCTCACGCCCGCCCGCGGACACGCCGACGTCGCGTGAGCGGGGACGTAGCATCGCCAGGCGTGGCGGCAACGACATCGTCGTCCACGAGCGGGTGATCCAGCCCGCTGGCGGCGGCGGCAGCATCGTCTACCCCACGCTAACGGCGACGAACTACATCGAGTGGGCCCTGGTGATGAAAATCAACCTGCGGGCCCAAGGTCTCTGGGAGGCCGTGTCTGGCATGGGCGAGCCGGGCGAGCGCGAGGACATGGCGGCGCTGGCCGCACTCATCCGAGCGGCGCCTCCGGAGATGGTGCCGGTCCTCGCCGTCAAGGAATCGGCGAACGAGGCGTGGGAGGCAATCAAGATGATGCGCATGGGCGTGGATCGGGTGCGCGAGGCGACGGCGCAGCGCCTGCGGAGGGAGTTCGAACAGATCTCCTTCAGGAGCGGCGAATCCCTCGATTCGTTCGGCATGCGCATCACGGGGATCGTCAACAACCTCCGCACCCTGGGTGATTCCGTGGAAGAGGTACGTGTTGTGCAGAAAATCCTGCGGGAGGTGCCGAGCGACTACAAGCAGATCGTCGTCTCAATCGAGACGATGCTCGACATCTCCAAGATGCCCGTCGAGGAGCTCATCGGCAGACTACGGTCTGCCATGGAGCGATGCGGCAACGACACCTCGAACGCCGCTGGAGGACAAGTGCTCCTCACGGAGGAGGAGTGGATCGCCCGATCCAAGCGGCGGGAGCACGGACAGGGATCTGGCTCCAACGGCGGCGGAAAGGGCAAGAACCGCGGCAAGCAGAACGGAAAGGGCGGCGGCGAGCGCGACATGTCGCACGTCAAGTGCTACAACTGCAACAAGTACGCCGGCCACTTCTCCAGGGACTGCAAGGAGCCTCGCCGCGAGCGCAAGGGGCGCGTCAACCTTGCACAAGATGAGGAGAAGGAGGAGGAAGCGCTGCTGATGGCACGTCTTGGTGAAATCACGGTGACTCACCAGGAAGCCACGCACGTGGAGCACGTCCTCCTCAATGAGAAGCGGTCACAGGCCTCGGCCACGATGGAGGCCGGCCGCTGCGACACCGCGTGGTTCCTGGACTCCGGCGCCAGTAACCACATGTGCGGGAGACGTGAGGTCTTCTCCGAGCTCGACACCAGCGTGCATGGCTTCGTCAAGCTCGGCGACGACAGCTCGGTGCAGATCGAAGGGCGAGGGACAATCCTCTTCACCTGCAAGAACGGTGAGCACCTTACCTTGTCCGAGGTGTATTACATCCCAAGGCTTTGCAGCAGCATCGTCTCGCTGGGACAGCTGGACGAGGTGGGCTACGACACCCACATCCGGCGAGGATGGCTTCGACTGCGAGATCCCGATGGACGCCTGCTCGCGCGCATCCCGCGGAACCGAGGCAGGCTCTACATCATCCACCTCACACTGGCACGGCCGGTGTGCCTTGCCGCACATGGTGGTGAGGACTCGTGGCGTTGGCACGCGCGCTACGGCCACATGCACTTCGACACGCTCCGACGTCTCGCCAGCGCGGGCATGGTGCACGGGCTCCCTCTCCTCGACGAGGTCGAGCGCCTGTGCGACGCCTGCCTCGCAGGGAAGCACAAACGTGCACCGTTCCCCCGACAAGCCATCAATCGCGCCGACGAGCCGCTTGGGCTGGTACACGCAGACCTCTGCGGGCCGATCGATCCACCCACACCAGGAGGCAAGCGTTACTTTCTTCTGCTTGTGGATGATCATAGCAGGTTCATGTGGCTGCACCTGCTCGCCACGAAGGACCAAGCCTCTGCGGCAATCAAGAAGTTCCAGGCCGCCGCAGAACTTGAGAGCGGCCGGAAGCTGAGGATGCTGCGCACGGATCGAGGTGGCGAATTCACGTCGAGGGAGCTTGGGGACTACTTCGCTGATCTGGGCGTGCAGCGACAGCTGACAGCGCCATACACACCACAGCAGAATGGCGTAGTCGAAAGACGAAACCAAACTGTCGTGGGGATGGCGCGCTGTCTGCTGAAGGCCAGAGGCGTTCCTGCGAGGTTTTGGGGAGAGGCCGTCACGACGGCGGTATATCTCCTCAACCGGGGAACGACCAAGAGCGTGGTGGCCAAGACACCACACGAGGCTTGGTGCGGACGACGCCCAAGCGTGCATCACCTGCGTGTGTTTGGCTGTGTGGCTCACGTTAAGAACACACGGCCGAATCTCAAGAAGCTGGACGACAGGAGCACCCCGATGGTGCTGTTTGGCTACGAACCAGGCACCGCCGCGTACCGTGTCTACGACCCCTCCTCAGGCAAAGTGATGGTCTCCCGCGACGTTGTCTTCGACGAAGACGCCGCGTGGGACTGGGCGAGCACGGAGCGAGGCGAGATGGAGGCCACGATCACGTTCAACGTCGAGCACTTCGTCTTACCTCATGCAGGTGGCGAGGCAGGTCAGAACACGACGCGCCCAGAGCGCGCTCTGGACATGCCCACGCCGAGCGGGACGCGCTCTGAGCGCGCACTGTCGCCGCCAAGCAACGCCCCTGGCATGGCGTCACCAAGTACGCCAGCGACGCCAACCGCACCATCTCCGCCGCAAGTGGAGCTGGTCTCTCCGCCGACGAACGCGTGGCAGCCGTCCCCGGGCGAGGAAGCACCTCGCCGCTATCGCACCTTGGAGAATCTCTTCGATGCGACGGAGGAGGTTGAGGCAGTGCATGATGACGTCTGTCTCCTGACGGCTGATGAGCCAGTCAGCCACGTCGATGCAATGAAGGAGACGTGCTGGCGTGAAGCAATGGCAGAGGAGCTGGCCAGCATCGAGGAGAACGGAACATGGGAGATGACGTCTCTCCCGCCAGGACACCGCGCCATTGGACTCAAATGGGTATTTAAGCTCAAGCGAGATGCCAATGGCGAGGTGGTGAAGCACAAGGCACGGCTGGTGGCGAAGGGGTACGTGCAGCGACAGGGGGTGGACTTCGAGGAAGTGTTCGCTCCTGTCGCACGAATGGAGACGGTGCGCATGCTGCTTGCACTCGCTGCTCACCATGGATGGCCAGTCCATCACATGGACGTGAAGACTGCCTTCCTCAACGGAGAGCTCATCGAGGAAGTCTACGTTGAGCAGCCACCAGGGTACGTCCTCGCCGGCGAAGAACGGAAAGTCTATCGCCTACATCGAGCCTTGTACGGACTGCGCCAGGCACCTAGAGCCTGGAACGCAAAGCTTGACTCCAGCCTCCGTTCACTGGGCTTCAAGCGATGCCAGGCGGAGCACGCAGTCTACCACCGTGGAGTTGGCAAGGAGCAGCTCCTCGTAGGAGTGTATGTTGACGATCTGATCATCTCAGGTGCGTCACAGGAGGAGATGGACAAATTCAAAGCCGAGATGACCAAGCTGTTCAGGATGTCTGATCTGGGGAGGCTCAGTTTCTATCTGGGAATGGAGGTGCAGCAGCGAGACGGCCAGATCACGCTGCGCCAGGCGTCGTACGCAAGGAAGCTGATGCAGCGCGCTGGGATGGAGGATTGCAATCCCTGCGCCATCCCAATGGAACCTCGTCTGAAGTTGAGCAAGGACGGGAGTGGTGAGCCTGTTGATCCAACTGAATATCGCAGCATTGTGGGCAGTCTGAGGTACCTGGTGCACACCAGGCCAGACATCACTTTTGCTGTTGGATATATCAGTAGATTCATGGAGTCACCCACGTCGGAGCACCTCGCCGCGGTGAAGCACTTGCTCAGGTATATCGCGGGAACACTTAATCTCGGAGTCACCTATCAGAGAGGCCACGGTGCACTGGAGCTGTTGGGTTACAGTGACGCCGATCACGCTTGACGCCGATCACGCTGGTGACATCAACGATCGGAAGAGCACAACTGGCATGATTTTCTTCCTTGGGCAAAGTCCTGTCAGTTGGCAATCACTGAAGCAAAAGGTGGTGGCAGCTTCTTCTTGCGAGGCGGAGTACATCGCTGCCTCCACCACGGCATGTCAGGGCATCTGGCTCAGCAGGCTACTTGGGGAGTTGCAGAACCAGAAGCCACGAGCGCCGAAGCTGTTGGTTGACAACAAATCGGCGATTCATCTCATCAAGAACCCTGTGTTTCACGACCGCACGAAGCATATTGACACCAGGTATCATCTGATTCGAGATTATGTTGAGAAGGATGTGCTTGAGGTCGATTATATCTGCACAGCGGCACAGCTCGCTGATCTCATGACAAAGGCTCTTGGACGTGTTCGTTTTCTGGAGCTGAGGAGCAGGATCGGTGTTGCTGAAATAAAGTGAAGCGACGACAAGATTAAGGGGGTGATTTGTTATCTGAACTTTGTAATCTCGTCGTCAGTTTCGTCAGTTATAGGGTGTTAGCTGAATTTCGTTTCTTCAGTAGTTAGGCACGAGCCGCGCCTGTGCGTGCGAGTGCAGCCACGACGTGCACGTTTGCATCGTGGAGTCTTTCCTGCTTTGTAGCATCGTGACCCAGCACGATCGGCCTCGTGGGATGGCGCGAGTCAACCGCATTGAGCACCTAGATAGGGTCACCGTTTCCCTTCTGTTATGAATAAGAGGAATACAACGAGAGAAAAGCCGTAAGGTTTTACGCGGCACAAATCCTGTCTTGATCTTCTTCCTCTAGCCATTCTTTGCTTCTTGGTTTACAGGCGAGAAAGCTGACAGTTCTTACCTTCTATCTTAATCTAACACACAAATTGGATGATGGCCAGATTGACGACGACCCGACTGGGACTGCCAACTGCGATGGCCACTGGCCGGCAGACTAGCAGGCAACACCGTAGTCCGTAGGAGGGCAGCAGTCAGCAGATCGTCTCGCGGTCGGTCGGTCGCGATCGGTGAGAGCAAGGGCAGGAACCAGGCGGCCTGGGTGATAGCCACGAACCGCGAGAGGGCAGGCAGGGAATCGAGGCGTCGGGCTCGGGAAAATTGGCGATGTTTCACATATCGATAGATGGAACGAATTTCAGGCACTGGCTCAAGTCGTGGCCGGCCAGCCGAATTGAAAATCAATAGGAAAAGAAAAGTCCAACTGTAGACTAAGCCCATCTGAAATCGTAAAACTACTTTTTCTTGTGCAATGTATGTAAGCCTATACAAAAAATATGGGCCCCCAATTTTTCTGGGCCCGGGGCGGCCGCCCCGCCAGACCTCCCCAGGGCCGGCCCTAGTAAAGGCTCGTGCAATATGCTGTGCTTTCGAGTCGACCGATCGCAGAATAATTAATTTGGTACGAAAGTAGGCCACGTGTCCTTCAAGAACTTAAACACGGAAGATGAAGGAGACCATATTTTTTGCTATTTCAATGGATCTAGATAACTTATGTCTAAGCTGCAGTTTCACGGCTGCTCCAAATACTGTACGGCGTGGAGTTCGATTCCTGCACAGAGAAGACACCTACCCTGAGGGAAGTATGCCGCCGCCATACACTTGTAGATAGTCTACTTGGAGAGAAGCTATGGATGAGGAGTATGATGCACTCACGAAGAACAAAATTTGGAAGTTGGTGGAAAACTTAAAGTGTAGCCCGAGCTACACATCTCCTGTTTTTTTACAAAATTGGAATTCAACATTTAAAGTTTCAAAAAATCTGAAAAAAAATCTGAATGTAGCCAATGATGTACTCTACCACTGTGCAAATTTTTAGGATGAAATATGTTATATTAGATGATACACAAAAATTTCAAATTCGATAAATGTTGGAGGTTTCAAAATCTCTACTGTTTACGTTTTCAGATCCATGGATTTGTGAATTTTGCACAGCCCAAAACACTGAGTCTTTCGTATTGATTTTTTTTACCGTTGTAGAGTACTTTATTGTCTACCTATAGAACTTTTTTCCTAATTTTTTTTTAAACTATAGGCCATTTTCAATTTTTTGAAAAAAACAGGCTACATGTAGCCCGAGCTACAAAATGCCACACTCGAAAGTTGGTTCCGCACATGCATGGTACAAATATCATTTACTAAAGATGGATCTATAAAATTAAAAGAAGAGCAGATGGTTCTGTAAGGCCAAATTAGTGGCCAAAGGATTTAACCAACGGTATGGTTGTAAAATAGTTGTAGTTCGGCTTGTCTTGGCAATTGTTGTTTAAAATAGTTGTAGTTCGGCTTGTCTTGGCAATTGTTGTTTTCAGGGATCGATTTAGCGATAGATAGATATAAATAATGTGTTCTTACATGGTTTTCTGAAAGAAGATGTCTACATTAAACAACCACCAGTTTATGAAGACAAAAGGAGTGTGAACCATGTGAGCAAACTTGACAAGGCGTTGTATGGATTGAAGCAAGCACCAAGAGCGTAGTATTCAAAGTTGAGTTCTCAACTCATACACTTGGTTTTGTTGCCTCAAAATAAGACACATCTCTATTCATCTATCGTAACTCCAATGCCACCATTTTTATGCTGATCTGCAAGAGATGCATTGTGGAATGACTTGCGGAAGGAATTTGCCATATAAGACCTTGGTGATCTCCACATTTTTTTTGGAACCGAAGTTCAAAATGTTAATGATGGATTACTACTAAGTCAAGAAAAGTACGTTTAGGATGTATTGATATGGAAGACTGCTTTGGGGAACTGTTTTGAGTTCTGAAGACAGCGCCAAATACCGAAGCATGGTAGCCTGGTAGGTGCATTGCAATGACTTCAAGCCAAGATTCAATCAACTATGAGTCCACATGACCTACTTAAGGAACAAGCTGCCCTAGGGTTTATTCATAAACTAAGCAAAACATTAGTTTATTGTAAGGTTTTGCAACATTATTAATAGAAAATGATAATACTTTTTTGATTAACTAAATAAATATTTTTTGGTGAAATAAAATGAGACAAACAGAAAGATCATAAAGACACCTCCACCTTTTGTATCTCTATTTTTGTGTGCAGTAAAAAGAGTCACTTGCTCCGCTCTTGTTCACCTTCGGGACCATTCATTGAGATCTCGAAATATCGGGACAAAACCAAACCACACAAAGTAAACTGCACAAACCAAATTAATAACCTCAAAAAGTTTGAAAATACGGACGGGTCCACAATTTTTAGAACGAGAATTATCTGTGCAAAAAAGGAGTGCGACTGTGCATGCGATACATGGTGTGTCTATTTATTTTGTATATTGTATATGCATCCTACGGGAAAATAATGTAATTAATCTATATACATATCAGGATACATACATACGTGCACATATCTAAAACAACCTAGGTACGTACGTACTACCTCCGTGACATATATAATTATGGTGGTGATTATAGTTGAAATTTAAAGTAAAACTATGACAACAATATTATGGGGGGGGGGCAAAAAGCTCAAAAATTTATACTATAAGCCATATTTTTTTTTCTTCACTAAATTTCTAAAAGCTGGGTGGCGGTGGCCCCCCTGACTTGTACATAGCTACACCACTGACACGTACGTTAAGCATTTCTCCAAGAAAAGAACTAGGGATGTCCAAATTCAGAAGAAGACATCCATATCTTATCCGAACGATTTGTAATTTTGGATCTATTGCTACACATTAATAATGGACCGCAGCGAGGTGTATGGTACCCCGTATGTGCACAAGGGGTGTCAAACAAGTGTACGTATGCTGGGGCCTGCAGTGCCGTCCAAAAGCAACAAGGTCCATGTTACGACGCACGCGATGGACTGCCGACGAACGAGTCAACCTCCATGGAGTCAACTTGACCATATATAGCTGCTCCTATATATGCAACCACTTAAAGCAATGCAATTGTATATACATCACTGGACACATATATACTTGTCCTGAACTAAAACCACGACAAAACTTATAAAATAGAGGGAAAGCAAAACAACCTAAATGTATATTTAGTGTGCAATTATGTGTGTCTCCTTGTGTTATGCTCAAAGAAATTGAAAGAGATGCATAATTAAACGCATTGCGTATGTGGTAGATTCATAGACGACCCACCATGGTGTCGATGGAGAGCGACCAAATCGTACGTTAAGCACTTCTGCAGTGGCGGAGCTCCTCTAGATAATAGTAATTTTTTTTACAATAAGCCTTGTAAAATTATTCCTTCACTAGTTCTTTACAAGCTGGGGTGGTGCCCTCCCGGATTGTAGATAGCTACGCCTCTGCATTTATTTATGTACACGGATCTCTAAATTCAGAAAAGACGTGCATATCTTATCCGATCAATTTGGATAGTACCTAATATTTTCTTCATCTAGAAATAAGTAAGTCAAATTTATCCAAAATCGCAATTATCGATGCGATTTAGTGTGTAGATATGTGCGATTCTAGATAAATTGCTCATCTAGATAAATACGACTTTAAACAAATTCGAGTTATTTATTTTCAGACATAGAAAATATGATATTCCAGAGCTGGCGGATTGATGTGTGCATGCATGACGCCAAGTCCAAGTTTGTCGTGTTTTCCTCGCCGCCGCGGCGAGGTGTACAGTGCCCCGTATGTGCACACAGGAGGTGACCAACAAGCGTATGCTGCTGGGGCCTGAGAGACGTTAATGGATACCCATACCCATCCAACAGCAACAGGGTCCACGTTACCAAGCGGGCGATGAATTGCTGACGAACTAGTCACCCTCCATGGAGTCAACTTGGCCATAACTGCTCCTGTATATGCAACCACTTAAAACAATGTAATTGTATATACACCTCCTGAACTAAAATCATGACAAATTGAGAAAGGCTCGGGGTCTTACTCGCCGCACATGAAGTGGTGTACCCAAGTTCGAGCCTGCACTATCTTAGTGAAATACCACAGTGGAACCTCCCACTTTTGGTCTCGTTTTCAAAACCAACAGTATGCATAGTGTGCATTATGTGCATCTCCTTGTGTTGTGCTCAAAGAGAGATTGAAAGAGATGCTGAATTAAACGTATCGTATATGGCTGATTATTCATAGACGACCCACCACGGTGCCGATGGAGAGCGACCATATAGTACGCTAAGCATTTCTGATGTGGCGGAGCTCGCCAAGATAATTCTTTTTTGAGTAAATTCCAGTTTTTACCTCCTATTTTGAAAATTTTGGCACTAATTACTCCATTTAGCAAATTTCATCCTACCTACCCCATTTAGCAAAAGTTACGCCCAAATTTACCACTTTCCAATATTTCGGAGCTACGCCCAAGTTTTCTCTGACTTTTGTTTTTTGTTTTTGCATGGGAACATCTTAGACCATTAATTTACCCATTACCGAACGGGATTTGTCTTGTCCGTGAGCCACACCATGGACATGTTGTTCCACAATCCAATGCCCCTCCCTCCATAGAGTGCATCTATCTATGTGCGTTGACATGCTGCTTAAGCATTTCGGCCTAATCTGTTGACCGGCATTGACCAAAAAAAGGAACTTTGGTCCCTAATTCTACCAGTTCACACGATCTGCTTTGATGAACTTCTCTCACGGTCTGCAATCATGAACTTTTCTCACGGTCTGTAATCCTAGACCAATCGGCGCTTACAATCGCTAGAAATCATCTCTACGAGTTTCCCATTGTCGTAAACTAGTCTTCCCGAATGAAGAAAAAGTGAGGTGAGCAACAGGATATCGCTACGGTACCTTGCGATAAAATCTATCTGCCAGAAACAAAATGCAATTCGTGTTATGTTAACAACAACACCAACCAAATATGCTCAGGCGGCTCAAATGCGACACTGGATGTGAACAAGAAAAGGACCACGAGGATGAAACCGCCTACATGGCACACCACATCGACCTAACAGCCCAAACCCAATAACCTGAATGCTCAAATTATCTTAGAGGGTAAGAACTGGCAAAAATTCCATTAAATGAGGTAGTTAGGATGAAAATATTCTAAATGGGGTAATCACTACGGGAGAGCTCCAGTCTGCCGACGGCCGCCAGCCGTCGGCACAGCAAGGAAGGCCGTCGGCACAGGCTGTGCCGACGGTGACCGTCGGCGTAGCGTCGTCGGCATAGTTCTGGTCGGGGACTGCCCTCACTGTCAGACTGGCCGTCGGCATAGATTGTTGTGCCGACGGTTATACCGTCGGCATAGTATTTCAAAATTTTCAATTTTTTTTTTGAAAAAAGATTAAAAATATTTTTTTGAATTTTTTTTATTTTTTCAATTTTCTTCTTATTCTTTTTTACTTGTTAATCTTTCACAATCACACTTACACTTAGTACATCTAATCTTAGGTCAAATTGCACTTGTAGTCAAACTTTCCAATTGGTCACCCATCCTCACACTACTCCCGCCCCAGCACGCTTAACTTCTTGGTTCTCTTTGGATGAGCTTCCATGAAAGATATGACGCCCTTGTTGTTAATACTACCATATCAATCATATTAACCCTTTGACAGTGCTGCCACATCTCTATATTTTTTAGTTCTAAACAATTACTTAAGTAAACAACAATGAATATATATAAATAATAATAATATATAATTTGAAAAACAATTAAATGATTTAATTTTTGTCTTTTTATTTAATATGGAATAATTAATATCAGTAAATATGAATTTGGCAAATAATATGTCTAAATTGATCAGAAAAATAAGAGGAATACAAATATGACATCCATATTATATTTTGAACCTACAATTTAATTTACCCAAAAATCATGAGCAATAGATCAAGTACCTCTAGTTTAAATCTGGTTGACTTTATCGAAAATGAGGTGGGAAACGGCCTCGGCATGGCATAGTTTGCCGAAATGAGGTCATATTTGGCACGTGTGTGGGTCCTAGGATGGGAAGCAAGACCCCGGACGCGGATTTCTAATCCGACCCATGGGCGACCATATTTTCATTTTTAGCCACTACAAGGGATTCGGTTTTTCTTGACAGGCATAAACAGTCATAGAATTAAGCCTTCCTGTCGCAGATTATATTCATTGACAGGTTCCTGTCATAGATCATCCGTCAGAGAAGAGTTGTCAGAGATCTAGGTGGATCCCTAACATAATAGATGTTGATTAAATAATATCTGACAGGGTGAGTTTTGTCGGAGATATTTTTCAGCACCCTCCCCCTGCGACACGCTTTGTGACATCCTTGTTAGCAATCATGCGTTCTTTGCCTCACATCCATGTCAAAGATTTTTCTTTACTTCTCCGATAGCCTAGTTGTGCAGTCATGTTTCACCACAACACTTGAACTGAACATCTAAAATAAAGATGTCATAGATGATTAATTTTACTTACTATATTTTCTATATTATTAATAGCAATATTTTTCTAGTGCCACACCTGAACACATAATATATAATTCATTCCAAGAAGCAAAAAGACAACAAAGTTTTCAACATTAATTAATATAGTATACCAATCTTGATCGGAGCAGTATCATCAACAAGGAAATAGTTCAATTTCAATAATGTGCTTGCTAACACTAGAAATACTGAAACAACGTGCGATCCTAACACAAGTGTGTGAACCGTCGAACTACAGTTCACTGAGGCGTTGATCTAAGCAGCTCTAGAAAAGAATCCACGTGTCCATTAGTCTCAAGTGTAGTCTCAGCTGACCCATGCACATTTTCACCCATATTCTCATTCCCAGTACCACTTGTCCCACGAGTAGGAGGTTGGATTCCGTCATTAGCAATGTTACGTTCAGCTTGTCTGTACCCAAATGAACTATCACCGGTTCTTTGAATCGTAGCTTCATTTGAATTTTGATGAACCTGAAATTATATTTAAAAAGTGAGTTAACAAGTAGATTATATATCACTTAATCCTAGCTAAAAATGTTTTTCACACGATAAGTGAACATGTTAGCAGCACCTGATATGGATTTGAAGGGTTGCTGAGGGAATTATTCCAACTGAAAGGTGGAACTAATGGAAACGTGTTGCCCTGCATTTGTGTCTAACAAACTAGTAAGTCAAATCTTGCATATGTGCCTTTTCAGTATATGAATATCAATAACCAACATGTGGCATGTCAAATAAAATAGTTAAGTACCTGGCAAAGCTGAAAGTAGGAGAACATTTCCCTCATTTGTCGTTGATGTCTAGCGTCACTCTCTTGATTTGCCCGCTGAATCTCTTGACGGGCTTCCTCCCTAACCTGTGTTATTATCTCCATCTCACGCTGTTTCATCCGTTCAACAAATTCTCTCTCCCTATCTTGCAACCGTTGATCAAAATCGTTCTCTTCTCTTTGTCTTTTTGCACGGTGAAATTCAGAAGTATCTCCAGCACTGCAATTAAGTCGAACCGATTCACTATCAAAGGCGCCATCTCCAATTGCAAAACGACCATGTGGCTTCCCTCCTGTAGATTCATACATCACTTGAGGGTCAAAGGGACCATGAAGCCAATCAACATCTTCACCATTCCTCTCGATCATAGCATCACGATATTGTTCCTGTAAATGTTTCATCTCAGATTCTAATTCTTCTCGAGACATACTAGCTCTTGCTACTTCTTAAGAGAGGTCAAAATAATTCAGTCTAGGCACATACCATGTACTCTTGGGCACGAGTATTAGCGATTTCAGGCATGTCTTTATTTTCCAAATTTGCTACTTCTTCTCTTGACGCGCCTGCATGGATAGCATATCCCTCCAGTACTCCAAATGGCCTCCCATACTTCTCCTCCTAGAAACATCCACCGGTTAGCAATGAACAATGAAAAAACCAATATATCAAAATTTCAGATGAATTACCATTTGTTGGCAAGTCCTAGTGACAGAACATGATCCACCATGGTGGACTGATTCAGGGCGGCTTAGGCGAGCGGCTCTTTTAAGTTTACTGTTTGAAATAAATGCATCGGAAGCCCACCGGCTACTCAGACTGATCCATGCATCAGTATTAATCCAGCTGAACGGAACTCGCTCATATTCACGTGCCTCCAGGTACTTGGTTTTAGCAGCCTTGAAAGTGATTGCTTCATGTTTTTCCTCTGCATAGAATGCTTGCACCGCAAAAATACGAGCATTATATACTTGTTGTCTTGCAAGCTTGTTGCAACAGTTCTCCAACGTCTTCTCAAACTTGGTTTGTTGCTCGGGCTCATTATCTGGCCATTTGTATCTTGCCTACAAGGTTTAATTTAAAATGACCACATGGTTTAGACTTTGATTCGATGTGAGCAACGTGTAGAGACCTTCTACAATCATACCTTAAAGTCATTCTTGACCCTATCAGCCATGGTGTCGCCCAGCTCACCCTTCATGTACCAATGCTGCCATTTTGTTGCAGGCACGTCTGCTGGTGGCCGACTAGTTTTATCATAAACCTTTTGAGGATAATGGTATCGCAAGAGTGCACCAAGAACAGTATTTGGCATGCGCGACTTCCGACTGAAAGGCACCTCTTTCCAGTTCCTATATTTTCACATGGGGTGGGAAATGTGGTTAAAATTATATGAATAAGTAACATAAAACAAATAAATGTCATTAGAACGGAATATTACGCGCTGCCGTCAGGTTTGAGAACTTTCTTGGCAGCATGGGTTTCAGGAGCGGCGGGAATTGAGGTTGGAGCCCTCGGAGTCCAGATTCTCCCTCTAGCAGTTAACAACACTTGTCCAGGCTGTGTTACATCTTCTTGGGCTTCATCTGATGGGTCATTGTCTTGATCATCATTTGCAGGTTGTTGAATGGATGGTTCTGGATCTACATTCACCCCTCGTTTTTTTCGAGAAGAGCGTTGGGCAGCTAAAAGTTGACTCCTGCATTTTAAAGTCATGTAAACCAACACACATGTAGGTAATCTACATATAATCATGTCCAACAATTGTATCCACTATATGATGGTAAAATTCAAAAGAGAAATAACTCATAGCCATGTCATCTCCAATTTTAAATGCTCAAATTACAAAGTAAAAAATGCTATTAGTTATGGAATAAAAATCAGAATGGTCTGAAAACATAACAAAAATCAAAAATCTTCAGGATCATCGTATATTATCCCTTCATCATTGTCATCTGATTCCACTTCATCATATGATGGGCCATCCAACGGAGGTTCACTTGGCTCTGGAGGATCATTTGAAGTTGGTTGCTTATTTAAAATTTCCAAGTCTGTGTCATCTTGCACTATATCGGCACCACTTGGTATGAATGTATCATCTAACCCATTGCCAGGATCCACCCCAAATGTATTAGTATGAGAACGCTCTTGGTAAACTTCTGTGTTAGGGTGTTGACTTGGATTTTCAGCGCCAGGAATTTGTATATCATCATGCTTAGGGACATGGTGAACAACCCACCAATCTTTGAGAGAACCCGACTTGCATGGATACTGAGTATAGTATACTTGGGAGCATTGGTGAGGTAAAATAAAAGGCTCAAACCCTGGAAGTGAGGTGTTGTGCTTTATCTCAACTAAACCAAGTCTAGGAGTACGACGAACTCCACTAACTGGGTGGAACCAACGGCAATCAAAGAGCACTAACTTAAATGGCCTTGTGCCATCAAAAGTAACCTCAATGATATCTTCAATGATACCAAAGTACTCTGTTGTAACGTCCCCCTCTGTGCTACTTGTGAAAATACCACTATTAACTGTAGTCAAACTTGGCTTCCGACGTTCATACTTCGCAGAACGGAATCTATAACCATTGACATCATATCCACTAAGTGATAGAACTCTAGTGCGACAACCATGCGAAATCTGAGCCAAATCCTTGTTGATGCTTGATGTATTCATGCACTACAATAATTAGCAAGTATAATTAGTTGAAGAATTCAGAGTTAAGCTGATTGTTTATGTATAAAATCACAAACATATACTTACATATGATCTAAACCAATCAATTAAATTAGGATGGCCTCTTGCTGCACCATTTTTTCTCAACTTATCTAGTTGGCGACTTGTTGGTTGCCCTCTACCTCGCCACTCTGTTTGTTCAAATTGCCTAGATGTTTCATATAGTCAGACACAATAGTTGAAGTTAACAGGAAATGTTTACTAGCTAAATAAATTATTGACTTACTTGACGAAATCCTCCATCTCAAGAGTATTTGTGTATATGTATAACATTACCGCCTTGTGCTCATCTCTGCTTAAATCACGGGACCCCATATTTCCGTACTTTCTGCCTGGGACCTGAAATGTGCTCAGGCTACAGCCAGTAGAAAATGTGTCATATCCATCATCAACACGTTGCTTCTTGTTACGTGATGAGGGCACATCACTTGCAAAATATAAGCTTACGAAGTTTGATATCTCATCAACTATGTAAGCCTCTGTTATGCAACCCTCGACACGGGCTTTATTTTTTACCCACTTCTTGGACTTCCCCATGGCCCTAAGGAAAGTTAGCATTTTCTTTTAGATGTAATTCTGAGTTAATAATGTTTTGCCAAAAAATACCATATAAACTGACCTTTCATAAGGATACATCCATCGGTAGTGTACAGGACCACCAATCCTTGCTTCATATGGCAAGTGGATAATTAAGTGCATCATTGATGTGAAAAACCCAGGAGGAAATATTTTCTCCAGTTTGCATAGGAGGATAGGAATATTTTCTTCAACCTCCTTCATTTTTACTGGATCAATTTCCCTACTGCACAATTGTCTATAGAAAAAGCTTAGCTCTGCTAAGCAGACCCAAACATCATCATGGATAAAACCTCGCAGTGCAACAGGAAGTAAACGCTCCATGAATATATGGTAGTCGTGGCTTTTCATTCCAGTAACCTTAAGTTGTTTCAAATTGACACCTCTCCTAATGTTAGCTGCATACATATCAGGGAATTTAAGGCTCTTCAACCATTGGAAAACTAATATTTTTTGTGCTCGATCCAGACTGAAAAGTGCCCTAGGTTTTTCCCAACGTCCACTTGGCTTCTTTTGCATATTGAATTTTGATCGATCACAGATTTCGGCTGCATCTAGCCGGGCCTTCACATTATCTTTTGTTCTTTCTGGTATGTCAAAACATGTCGCCCATATAGTTTCTCCCACGTTCTTTTCGTTGTGCATCACATCAATGTTGTGCCTAAGCATGAGTTTCTCAAAGTAAGGCAATTTCCACAAACCAGAAATGTGCGTCCAATTGTGAGTTGTCCCGTAACCTTCAAATGTGTGATTGCCTTTGCCTTTGTTAGGAACAAGGGATTTGATTTGTGCATGCACTTGTTCACCAGTTAGGCGAGGAGGAGGGGGGTTGAAAATTTGCTTGTTCTTTCGAAAACCTTTCAAACTCCTACGAAATGCATGCTCAGCAGGCAGAAACTGTCGGTGACAATCAAACCAGCAATACTTTGTACCGTTGGTCAACCAAAAAGCACTTAAACCACCTAGGCAAACCGGACAAGCAAACTTACCATGTGTGCTATGTCCGGAAACCATTCCAAGGGCAGGGAAGTCGCTAACTGACCAAAAATAGCATGCCTTAAGTCTGAATGTTTTCTTGGTGTAACTATCATATGTTACCACCCCTTCATCCCATAGTTTTTGTAAATCATCATACAAGGGTTGCATGTAAACATCAAGATTTTTTCCAGGATGCTCTGGTCCAGGAATCACTAGAGAGAGAAATATATTTTCCTTCTTCATGCACATCCCCGGAGGAAGGTTGTATGGAGTAACAAATACAGGCCAACAGGAGTAAGGTGCAGTGCCAAAACTAAAGGGTGTAAATCCATCTGTGCATAGGCCTAGACGGACATTCCTCGGCTCTTCGGCAAACCTAGGATATGCACGATCAAAACTCTTCCAGGCCTCACCATCTGAGGGGTGAACCAGAAGCTCTGGGTTCTCACGATGACCTTCCTTATGATATCGCATCTGTTTAGCAGATTCCTCGGCAAGGTAAAGCCTTTGAATCCTAGGAATTATAGGTAAGTACCGTAATACCTTCCTAGCAATTGGTCTTGACCGTGTTTCTGAATCTTCAGAACTTTCTTGAGAATTTGTCTGGACATAGCGTGGCTCATTACAATAGTCACAAACAGACTTATCTTTGTTTTCCTTTCGGAACAACATACACCCATTGACACACGCATCTATTTTCTCATATGGCATTCCTAAACTACTCAAAAGCTTCTTGGATTCAGAAAATGTAGTTGGGAGCTTTGAATCTTTAGGAAGCAGGTCATGCACGAACATAAGAAAAGTATCATAAGCAGATATAGACATATTATGTTGGGTCTTGAACGACATTAAACGTGTAACAGCAGATAGGATGGACATGGTGGTCTCCTTATGGACTGGCTCTTTAGAGGCTTCCAGCAACTCATAGAAATTATTAGCAGCTGCAGTTGCAGCTTCATCTTCAGCCGAAGGTTGATGGAAATTTACCACATCAGTTAGCATTTCGTCCCAATGGTCTATTTCAGGAAATGTTTCATCTAGTGCAGGAGATTCATTCACCCTTTCCCCGTGTTCTATCCATACTAAGTATCGTGGCATGAAACCATTTTTAAATAGGTGTATGGACATCTCACGTTTGTTTTGCTTCTTATAATTGGCACACTTGAGACATGGACATAAAACACCATCCCTCTCTGCATTTGGTATAGAAAATGCCCTGTTCACAAAATCATCTGTTTTTCTAACCCAGTTGATGTTTGGTTTGCCATTGTTCCAACCCTCATACATCCACCTGCGATCCTCAGACATTTCTCCCTATCTGGTGAAAAAAGATTGACATTACAATATGTTCCTATTGATAGGATTTGAGATTGATTTAGTATCCACATACCAAATTATGTTCATGTGGATCAGGTTTGTATAACAAATTCAAATCGATCTATACGAATGATTCTTAGATAAAGAAGATGATCCGCAAAGATATGTACCGATCAGGTATGTCCCACTATACTTCGGTTGCATAAGTATGCAACTAAGAGTCATTGCAGAGATATGTATTGCCAGACAATTAATTAACAAGACACAAATTCATGATTCACATTTATAGCTCAAAGTACAATACATTATTTCAGAAAATATGGCAATAGATGTATACTTACATTTTGCCTGGCTAGTGTTCGTAATTCCAGTCCCCTGTTCCGCGTGTCAACTTGATCTGATGATGTGCTGCGTTAAATAACTCATGATTAGATAATCGATGAAAGCATCTACTTGCTATTTATGAGGCGGGAGGGAAGAACATTAATAAAATAATTTCGAATTACTGCGGAATCACCATAACTGGATGAATACCACCTCGTTGATCAGGAAGAAGAACTTCTACCTCTGTCCTTGACCTGGTTGCACTCAATCTCCTAGTTGACGGCGACGGCGACGGTGGTGGCGGCGATAAAGGTCTGGCGGTGGAAGATAAAAGAAACAGTTTAGTAGGGTTGCGTAGGGTGGAAGAGAATCGTGCATATCTACTGCCGCATACCGGTAGTGGCCCTAAAATTAAGCTTAGACGTGTGCGGGATGGTAGAAAAAACATTGACGGCGGGAAACAAGAATATGGAGGGAAATCCATACATTTTGGCGCCATAATATCTTCCCTCGCTTATTTTCACAAATTAGCAGAAAAATTACAGAGTTGATAAGAAAGCTCGTTGACTTACGAGACGAAATAGCTGCAACTGCAACCACCAGCCACCGTGCGCTCGCCGTTGGGGCCGCATCGCTCAAAAGCTTCCCCTGGCTCATCCGAGCCTGCCTCAAGCACGGCGCAAAGTCGCCACCCATTACCGTACACTACATCGCCGCTGAAGTGTGCTAATGAGCTGCATAGATCTAATGTTTCTGTTGTACAGAGCAGGGGAAAAGTTAGGCAGACGTGTGCAGAGCAAGGGGGAAACGGTGTGAAGAAGGATGACTGCATTAAATTTTATTTATGAGAGTACTAATCGATCTAGTGACCGACACGGACTCTACATGTGCCTTGTTCTGCTCCTTGTACCGTATGGAAATTAAATTCACATGCGAGTATATTACTTAAGTTAAATTATATCTGAATTAACAAACCGTGTGGACTAGTTGGTCACGTACAGTGTCAGTCTAGTCATAGATAGGTAAATCACTCGTTTCAAAGAAAAATAAATAAATAGGTAAATCACTTCATGTATGACAGCCTAGTCACAGACCATACTGGACACGTACGAGTAGAATGTCAGAGATATTGTGGCTGCCATAAAATCCGGAGATCAAACAGCGGGTTGTATTTAACAACAACAACATTGTCACGGGTACACTGCATAGCTGGCCGGCCTAATAAGATTAACTAACGAGCTTGTCGGAGATTAATAGTGATACATGACAGTTTTTGCACCTACGACGGTACCTTTATTTGCCATTTAACGATATACGACTGTCTACAGGTAGATTAAATCCCAGTCATAAAAAACTCGATCTCTTGTAGTGAGCGTGCCCAAACGGTTTTTATTTGTGAAGCAGCTACATGGGGCGTATTTTAGTATGACGTGAAACCTCCGTGCGATGATAGTAGACCACCTACGCACCACCTATCACATGGAATGTACACGCGTTAGCTATTTGAGAATCCATGCGGCTTCCGGCGGTGTCCCGCCGATTCCGCTGGAAACTGACCGGATTTGAACTAGGGCTCAACTATCCGTCATTCCAGAAATTCCGGAAAAAATGTTTTTAGTTCTACGATGCGTCATTATATGTGCTAATTTTTGTCCGTTTAGTTTGTTCGCGAATGGGTGTACCCGCACGCCCGGTACGGCGATACCGCATGTCCCGCGGTCCCTGTTTTGGCCAGAGGGCAATTTGAACGAAGTCAAAAAAATCCCACGGAGCCGCGTGGCGTCATTTTATATGTCATGGTAACTATTCCGTTTGTCAAAACTGGGATACGTCAATTATTTTGAAAAACCCTTCACGAAAAGGGCTATCACGTCCGGAGTTCTATGGATTTTAGGGGAAATGAGGTGGGAAACGGCCTCGGCATGGCATAGTTTCCCGAAACAAGGTCATATTTGGCACGTGTGTGGGCCCTAGGATGGGAAGCAAGACCCCGGTTGCGGATTTCTAATCCGACACACGGGCGACCATCGTTTCATTTTTAGCGTGCCCAAACGGTTTTTATTTGTGAAGCAGCTACATGGGACACATTTTAATATGACGTGAAACTTCCGTGTGATGATAGTAGACCACCTACGCACCACCTATCACATGACATGTGCACGCATTAGCTTTTTGGGAACCCATGCTTCCGGCGGTGTCCCCGAATCCGTTGAAACGACCGGATTTGAACTAGGGCTCAACTATCCGTCACTCCAGAAATTGGAAAAAATGTTTTTAGTTCTACGACACATTATTATATGTGCTAATTTTTTCCGTTTAGTTTGTTCGCGAATGGGTGCACCCGCACGCCCGGCGATACCGCATGTCCCGGGTCCTGTTTGGCCAGATGGAAATTTGAACGAAGTCAAAAATCTGACGGATCCGCGTGGTGTCATTTTATATGTCATGGTAACTATTCCGTTTGTCAAAACTGGGATACGGCAATTATTTTGAAAAACCCTTCACGAAAAGGGCTATCATGTCCAGAGTTCTATGGATTTCACGGGAAATGAGGTGGAAAACGGCCTCGGCATGGCATAGTTTCCCGAAACAAGGTCATATTTGGCACGTGTGTGGGCCCTAGGATGGAAAGCGAAACCCCGGGTGCGGATTTCTAATCCGACCCACGGGCGACCATCTTTTCATTTTTAGCGTGCCTAAACGGTTTTTATTTGTGAAGCAGCTACATGGGGCGCATTTTAGTATGACGTGAAACCTCCGTGCGATGATAGTAGACCACCTACGCACCACCTATCACATGACATGTGCACGCATTAGCTTTTTGGGAACTCATGCGGCTTTCGGCGGTGTCCCGCCGAATCCGCGGATTTGAACTAGGGCTCAACTATCTGTCGCTCTAGAAATCCGAAAAAATGTTTTTAGTTCTACGACGCATCATTATATGTGCTAATTTTTGTCCGTTTGGTTTTTTCGCGAATGGGTGCACCCGCACACCCGCTACGGTGATACCGCATCTCCTTGGGGGGCTGTTTTGGCCAGATGGCAATTTGAACGAAGTCAAAAAATCTCACGGAGCCGCGTGACGTCATTTTATATGTCATAGTAACTATTCCGTTTGTCAAAACAGGGATGTGACAATTATTTTGGAAAACCCTTCACGAAAAGAGCTACCACGTCCGGAGTTCTATGGATTTCAGGGGAAATGAGGTGGGAAACGGCCTCGACATGGCATAATTTGCCCAAACAAGGTCATATTTTGCACGTGTGTGGGCCCTAGGATGGTAAACAATACCCCGGACGCGGATTTCTAATCCGACCCACGAGCGACCATTTTTTCATTTTTGGCGTGTGTGAAAGCCATGAAACCTCGAACATTATAGCTCATTTATAAGAAAATTTATTTAGGTATTTGAAATATTCTATTTTTGATATTTTTCTATGATAGATCTTGTTTTTCTGCAAAATTTGATATATTATACTTATTTTTCTCAGTTAGAATGATTTAGTTATGCTTTTTTGAAGACTGCCGTTGAGAAATAGGAAAGGCACAGTTCTGTAGTGGAAAAAAAAGGAATAAAATGTTGTGCCGACGGCCAGACTGGTCCTGTGCCGACGGCCAGAACTGTGCCGACGGTGACCGTCGGCACCTCCAGCCTGTACCGACGGCCAATTTAACGCCGACGGTCATCCTCGTCGCCGCGCTCCGGAGGCTACTGTGCCGACGGCCCCGACATTTGGCCGTCGGCACATCGCCTGGCCGGCGTACGGCAATTCTCCCGTAGTGAATTAGGGTAAAAAATTGTAAAGTAGGAGGTAAAAAACTGAAATTTACTCTTTTTTTTTTCCATGAGCCTTGTAAAATTATTCCTTTGCTAATTCTTTACAAGCTGCGAGGTGGCCTTCCCACTTGTACATAGTTACGCATCTGCATTTATGTATGTACACGGATCTCCAAATTCAGAAAGGACATGCATATCTTATCCGATTGATTTAGATAGCACCTATATTTCCTCCGTCTAGAAATAAGTAAGTTAAATTTATCTAAAATCGCATTTATCGACGCGCTTTAGTGTACGTGTAGATATATACGATTCTAGACAAATAGCTTCGTCTATAGATACATGCGACTTGAAACAAATCCGAGTTATTTATTTTCATAGGAAATATGATATTCCGGAGCTGGCTGATTGAACCGTGCATGCATGACGCCAAGTCGAAATTTGCTGTGTGTTCCTCACCGCCGTGGCGAGGTGTATGGTGCCCGTAACCGTATGTGCGCACAGGAGGTGACCAACAAGTCTATGCTGCTGGGGCCTGAGAGATGTTCATGCAGTCCCGTCCAACAGCAACAGGGTCCACGTTGCGATGAATTGCCGACGAACCAGTCGACATCCATGGGGTCATCAAGGTCAAGGGAGGACCAGCTTCCCTCAACTTGCAGGCCACAGCTGCTGGTCCTATCTCTTATCTCTTCCTCCATTGGAAGAGGCCAGCCTAGCTCTCCCGCCTATAAATAAGGTCTTGGTTTGCATGGACATTCATCCCATCCATCACTTGCACACTGAAGAAGATGGTGTCAAGCATGGCGTCCAAAGGTCTCATTGTGTTCGCTCTCCTGCTTGCGGCGGCTTTCCTCGTCGCCACGGCTGAAGAAACTCGTGAGCTAGCGCAACAAATTCTTTACCGATTCGTTATAGACTACGGTGTAGACTAGGCATATATACGATCACCATGAGAACTCCTGCTGCTACTAACTTGCATCTATGGATACATTTTTGTTCATGCAGAGGCTAAGAAGGAAGAGGCCAAGGCTGGCGTGCAGGGCTATCACGGCGGCGGCGGAGGCTACTACGGGGGAGGTGGAGGTTACCACGGCGGCGGCGGAGGCGGTGGATACCACGGCGGCGGCGGCGGTGGTGGAGGCGGTGGCGGCTACCACGGCGGCGGCGGCGGAGGCGGTGGAGGCTACCACGGCGGCGGTGGCGGCAGAGGAGGCGGCGGTGGCTGTCGGTACAACTGCTGTGGTCGCGGGCATGGTGGCTGCCGCTGCTGCGCGAGCCCCAACGAGATTCCGGAGCCCATGTACCGGGCGGAGGTCCACAACTGATGAACTGAGTACCAGTACCAGATGCAGACGCATACATACCGTGCGAGCGTATATATAGCGCCGTACCCGTACGTGGTGTTGGTGCACGTACGTAGTAAGTAATAATCGTACGTTACGGCCAATAAAAAGGCGGGTGCATGTATGTATGTACACATACACGTACGCGTTGCACAGTAATCGTGATCCAACCTCGTAGTATTACATCAGGAGTCAGGACTCTGTTCCTGTCAGTGTATTCACCCTGTAAGATTTGTCTTTCTTGCTTAATGTACATGCAACTCTGGTGCGTGTTCACGCAAAAGAAAAATTTCAGCACTCGATCTTTTTCTAGTAACGCAAAAGGAAAATTTCACTATTCCCTCCGTTCAAATGCAAGTCGCGGAATCTTTACAGTGAGCAAAACAATGTAAAAGTTACATATTTACCATCATCAATAATTTTGATTTTCCAACAATGGCCATCCTTGCCTAGCTTCTTCCTGGCGGGCTGCTTGCCTCGACAATAGCATCACCCGTCGCCGGGCTCTGTGCAGAATCTACCCCCTCTCGTTCCAGCCCTCCTAGCTAGGAGCGTTAGCAGGATGGATACACCACTTCAAACCACCAATCACCCTCAATCTTTGGGGCCTCGTGCTGGATTTTTTCAGACAAGAACACACGCACCTGACTGTCTCTCCGTAGGATCAACCGCCTCCCTTCAGAAATGATGCATTTACCAACCATTTCAAAAGTGCGAACTGGTGAAAAGAGTTAGATAATATATTGTATTTTTACACTCCTGTCCTAGCTCCCATCAAGATAGCCCCCTCCAGCCATGGCCCTCCCAACAACTGTAGCATGACCAATCCAGCAGCAGGGTGCACCTCGCTAGTTGCCAGCCCCTGCAACAATGGACCTCGCTTCCCATGCGCTTCACCTGCATCTCTCCGTCCGCCGCCACAGTCCGCCGCCACAGTGGGGTTTGCTATCGATGAACCCCTGATTGCAAAGCTGGCGAAGCATCAAAGTAAAAACTGGGGTTGTCAGTTGCATACAGTTTGTTGTCCTGGATGTGAGCAGCCATACCTAAATATAGATTAACAGGAGGAACACATCAGAACAACTAGACCTAAACATAGAGCAACAAGAGGAACACATGAGAGCAGCCAGAACACTGTCCAGTATGACGCCCAACACCTCTCAGTCCCCGTTCTCGCTCACCCAGTGCCTCACGACCCATGTGTTCTTGCTCGCCAAACGCCTCCAGGCCCAAGTGCTCCTGCTTGTCCAGCTCCTCGCTGCCCTAATATCTCTGCAAAGCTCGAGCTCTAGCACGTAAAACAAAAACATCAGTTCTAGTGCTACCCCATTCACCATGACTCCATGAGATATATTTTCTTTTACGTGTACCAAAAATACTCGGTGAAAAGGGGAAAAAATACGCGGCAAAGAATTTGTTGAGTACTACACTCGACACAACCTCGACTGCAAAGATCATGTTGACATTGTCCCTGCGCCGAGTGTATTCCCTCGGGTACTCAGCAAAGTGGCTTTGTCCTGTGTGTGAAGAGGTGGCACTCGGCATAGAAAAGCCACCGGCCGTTAGATGATGGTCTGATGGCCGGTAGCACACTTTGATGAGTCGCGAACGACGGTACATGACAAAGGTGACTTCAGGGTTCGGTGGGTGTCACGGTGAGGCACACGGCAACGAATCCTCCGGACTGACCATGACACGTGGCAAGTCTCTATGCCGAGTGCCTAGAATGAAAATACACGGCGATGATTGGCCCTTTTTCCGAGTGTGTTATGGCCAGAGACACTCGACGAAGAGAGTTGGGCATAACAAATTAAAGGCCCTTTTCCGAGTGTCATTGACTGAGACACTCGACAAAGAGGCCCTCCTTTTTTTGTTTTTTTAATTAAATCCTGCAATTCAATGCATATATATGTTGGTAGAAATTCCATAGGAAAACTCAATTTTCACATGCAACACATAAATATCGAGTACAAGATTCACCGTATGCATGAACACTACAAGTTTACAAATCCAACAACATGTTCCCAAGCAACACATAAAGATCATACAAAAATAAGGTATGCCATCAAATTCAACCCTACAGGATCAAAAATCCAACCACAAGCTGAAAACCATTGCATCAATCAACACATGCAGTCCACAACCACAGGTTCAACAGCGATGCATCAACACATGCATTCCACAACGACTTTGCTCTCCTCGATGCAATCCAACCACAAGTTTGAAAACACATAAACACAAGTTTCACCTTAAGATTACTCACATTATTCTGACAAGTAACAAACTAGTTGAATTTCTGACAAGTACTAATTCGGCAAGCATAAAGAGTACTCACATTATTATCACACGTTAAATTTGACAAGCATAAGATTAATCACATAATTGCCTCAAGTAAAAAAAATCAAAGCATAAGGTTTACCAAAAAATTTCACAAGCATAAATAACACATGGTTCTCAAAAGTTAACTTTTTTAAAAGTTGACATAATAAATACACAGGGAGTAGTTTTGTGTATACTTATTCACTACTAGGAAATACCCTACCGCCGACGCACCTATTTCCCTCATCCCCAGCGTACCAACGCACACCGGTGGGAACATGCACCGGCCAAGTGCGCCAGCGGTAGTCAAGTTACCACCATCTCACCTGTCTTGTGCGCCGGCGATAAGGCCATACCACCGGCGCACCTGGCACATGCGCCGGCGATAAGACCATACCACCGGCGCACCAAGCACATGCGCCGGCGATAAGGTGTGGAACTAGTGGCGCACATGCATGCATGGGGTAAGTAGAAGTTCTGATGCGCCGGTGGTATATTTTTGGTTTATTATACTTTTAAGTGTATTTATATACCGGCTTGTGCTTCCATGGACCCCTAAATTTAAAACAGCGTAAACCCCCAAAGGGGTATTGTGGTATCGTTTGGGGGTCCATGGAAGAAAAGGCCGGTATAGCATGTATTTATATAGGTCTAGTACATATAATACTTATACAGGTTCAGTACACATGAAGTATAGAAACACATACATTCAAACATGAATTTACGATATCAATACACAAATAGACAAGTCGTTTCCAAATCATGATTCATATCATGTTACAACACCAAACAAAGTAGCTAGTTGTAGAAGTGAGAAAGTTATCAAGGTCTTGACCTAGTTGCTAGTGTCATAACTCGAAGCCTAGCTACCTACCTAAACTACGATCACATAGAGCATCATCACGGTCACGATGAGCATCATCACGATGACGATGGTCTTCATCCGGTTCCTTCTCATCTCTCTCCTCTCTCCCGCTAGATAGCACGCGTATCTGCCTTCCGCCTCCGTCCTGGTCTTGTACCCTTTGTAGATGTTGGCGCTAAAACGATGCTCCTGTCTCCGACAATCCACTACGGGAAAATATATCTTTGCCGTGCAACTATTTGCACGGCAAAGGGCCCTATATGCATGGCAAAGGTCGCACGGAAATGCCATTGACGGCAAAGGCTCTTTGCCGTTTCTTTGCCGTGTGCTAAACATGTTTTATCTAAAAAAAGGACCAAATTGGCTGGTCTGGAAATCGAACCTAGGACGCAAAGTAGGAAAAGCATGCGACCTTGCCACTGGGCTAAGTGTTTGTTTGTTGATAGCTATACCACACCACACCTTTTGAGATGAGAATAAATCCAGTTTTTACATCTTTGTCGTGCGCTTACACTAGGCAAAGCCTTCTTTGCCGTGCGTTTGTTAAAAACACTAGGCAAAGGCTGCTTTGCCGTGCGCCAAGGTTGCACGGCAATGCCTAACGCCTTTGCCGTGCACCGAATCTTTGCCGTGCGGTGTGTTGGGCCATTGCCGTGCACCTTTCTTTGCCGTGCGGCCTCTTCCGTCGTTGCCGTGAATCGTATCTTTGCCGTGCGCTCGTGTCTATCTTTCCCGTGGCCAAGATCTTTGCCGTACGTTTTTATCTGTGCCGTGCGGGAACACACGACAAAGAAAGCCTGCACGGTGACATCTATTTTTCCCGTAGTGATCTTTCCAATCACGGTACTTTCATTGGCGGTAAAACTGCACCCTTTGTCATTATATGGTGCCAAATGTAATCATCGACCAGTGTAATTGGGCCAACTCAAATGCGCGGCGCCCAAGTTAGATCAACTCAATAGTATGCCTCGTACTTTCATTGGACAAACAGATTTTTTAGAGTAAGAAATGTAAGCACGGAACACTCGATCTATCTCTCACTTTCTATATGTCGCTCGCGTTCTAGCAATGACAAGACGAACAGTAGAGACAATGTTTTGGTGCAGCGTACTGTATGCCGCTTTTCTGTTTCTCCTTCTTATTCTCAACGAGCTACAACGAGCTGCCGATACTTGCGCCACGTCCAGGACTGGATCGTGCCATCCCACGATCGAACATGGCGCTCACAGCGATCCTACAAACCAGGTCAAACGCACATACCGGAAGCTGGGCTAAAACCCCAACAGAAACTTAACTGTAAGTGTTTAAACTAGACTAACACCTAGCTAACTGAACCTGACATATAACCAACAACTAGAATTATTCAACATACTCCCCCTAAGGCTAGCTGTCGATGCTTACTTGACGTCCATGACGCCAATGCGGGCGCGCAGGTCCTGAAACTTCACACGCCCGAGCGATTTGGTGAGGACATCCGCGAGGTGATCTTCAGTCTTAATGTGCTCGATGTTGATCTTTCCTTGCTCAATGCTCTCACGGATGAAATGGAATCGCACCTCAATGTGCTTGCTCCTGTCATGGAAGACAGGATTCTTGCTCAGTTGTATCGCGGATTTATTGTCCACAAACACAGTAGCAGGAACGTCATTGTTCTTCTCCAGCAGCTCGGACAGTAATCTGTCGAGCCAAACTCCCTGGCATGCCGCCGTGGTCGCGGCGATGTACTCAGCTTCGTAGGAAGAGAGGGCCACCACCTTCTGCTTCCATGATTGCCAAGTGACAGGGCACCCGCCGAGCGTGAACAAAACGCCCGTCGTACTCTTTCTGTCGTCGACGTCTCCGGCCAGGTCGGAGTCGCTGTACCCCTTCAGATGCAGGTCACCGGAGCTCGAGTAGAAACACCCGTAGCTTCGCGTACCCGCAATGTAGCGCAGCAGGTGCTTGACCGCTGCATAGTGCTCGACCGTCAGAGCCTCCATGTACCTGCTGACGTACCCCGACGGCGAACGCGATGTCAGGCCTGGTGTTGACTAGGTACCTCAGTCCACCCACCATGCTTCGATAGTGCGATGCGTCCGTTGGTTCTTGGGTGCTCGTCTTGCTCAGCTTCAAGCGCGGTTCCATGGGCACAACTGCAGAATTGCAGTCTCACATGCTCACCTTGCCGAGAAGTTTTTCCTCATAAGCGGCTTGGCTGATGGTGATGCCGTCGTCACGTTGCTTTACTTCGATGCCCAGGTAGAAGCTGAGGAAACCGAGGTCACTCATCTTGAAGCGCTTGGTCATCTCCTCCTTGAAGCGCTGCACCTCGCCGGCGTCAGCTCCCGTCACGATCAGGTCGTCGACATAGACCCCTAGAAGCAGACATGTGTCCCGCGTGCCCCGTGCGTACACGGAGTGATCAGAGGGACAGCTGGTGAAGCCGAGGGAGCGCAAGGTGGCATCAAGCTTCGTGTTCCATGCTCGAGGAGCTTGACGCAGGCCGTACAACGCCTTGTGCAGGCGTAGAACCTTGTGCTCTTCTCCCTCCCGAGCGAAACCAGTTGGCTGGCTGACATAGACCTCTTCGGCGAGCTCCCCATTCAGGAAAGCCGATTTGACATCGAGGTGGTGCAGCTTCCACTTGAGCTGGGCGGCAATGGCGATGAGCAGGCGCACCGAGTCCAGGCGGGCTACAGGCGCGAAGACCTCATCGAAGTCCACCCCTTTGCGCTGCACGTACCCCTTTGCCACGAGCCGCGCCTTGTGCTTGATCACTGCACCGCCGGCATCCTTTTTGACCTTGAAGATCCACTTGAGGCCTATTGGACGATGCCCAGCAGGTAACTCAGTTAGAGTCCAGGTCTTGTTGTCCTCGATCGCCGTGATCTCCTCGAGCATGGCACGGCGCCAGGACTCGTGCGGTTCTGCGTCAGAGAACGATGCCGGTTCGTCTGTGATCAGCAGCTGCTCACCAAGGCCTGGTGGTGCCGCAGCCGTGTTGATCAGGTCGGAGGCGAGGCTGAAACGATGAGGCAGGTCCGCGTCGTCACCGACGTCCAGCGTGTCCTCGTATGCCGATGGTGGTGAGGCGAAGCGCACAGGGCTCACGCTGCTCTCCGCAGTGGATCCAGCTGAGGGAGGGCTCGACGTAGTGTTCCCTACAGGTGTGAGCTGCTGCTGCTCGACTCCCTGCTCGCTCGGTGGAGAGGGTGCAGGTGTAGGTGAAGGAGCGACAGGTTCAGTCGCTGCTCCCCCGTACACTGTGTACTCGACGCTGAACTCTCCAGGTGACAGCTCGTCGCCGTCACCAGTCCACGTCCATGGTCTGCCCTCGTCGAACACCACGTCATGGGACACGAACATGCGCTTGGCAGCTGGATCATAGCATCGGTAGGCCTTGCCACCGGGCTCGTAGCCCAGGAAGACCACTGGTACACTCCGATCGTCCAGCTTCTTCAAGTTTGGGCGCGTGATCTTGGCGTGAGCCCTGCAACCAAAAACGCGCAGAAAATGCACATCTGGCTTTCTTCCATACCAGGCTTCGAACGGAGTCTTTCCCTCCACGCTCCGTGTGTACGAGCGGTTCAGCACGAACACTGCGGCAGTGACGGCCTCACCCCAGAAACTGCCCGACACTCCCATGCCCTTGAGCATGCTCCTCTCCATGCCGACGACGGTTTGATTCCGCCGCTCGACAACTCCGTTTTGTTGAGGAGAGTACGGAGCTGTCAAGTGACGTGCGGTGCCACGCTCCGCGCAGAACGCCGTGAATTCCTTCGATGTGAACTCGCCGCCGCGGTCTGTCCGAAGTGTGCGCAGCCTCCGTCCTGATTCCATCTCCACGCCAGCAGTGTACTGACGGAGGACATCTGCAGGCTCGTCCTTCGTCTTCAGGAGGAAGATCCACATGTATCGACTGAGGTCGTTGACCAGCAGAAGAAAGTAGTTCTTCCCTCCCGGAGTTGCAGGCGTGATAGGGCCGCAGATGTTGCCGTGTACCAGTTCGAGCTGGTCAGTAGCTCTGAACTTTGACACCTGTGGGAACGGAGATCGCTTCTGCTTCCCGATGAGACAAGCATCGCAGATCTGCTCCGGGTGGCTGATGCGTGGGAGGCCACGTACCATGCCCTGGCTTGCGAGGCGCTCCAAGCCCTGGAAGTGGAGGTGTCCGAAGCGCGAGTGCCACATCCATGCCATGTCATCGGCATGAGCCAAGAGACAGACAGGCTTGGCGATCTTCAGCGTGGCGGGGTAGAGGCGGTTCCGTGCGCGCGCCACTCGGACAAGCAGCTTCTGTGCACGATCGCGCACGGTCATGTACCCACCCTCGATGTGAGAGGGGCACCCGATCTCATCGAGCTGGCCAACGCTGATCACATTGCTGCGCAGCCTCGGGATCCAGTGGACGTTGGTGAACGCCCGATGTTGCCCTCCAGCCATGGCGAAGAGGACGGTGCCCCTGCCCTGGATGTCGACCAAGGAACCGTCGCCGAACTTGACCTTGCCAGTGACCTTGGTGTCGAGCTTGGCGAACGCCGTGGCATCGCCGGTCATGTGGTTGGAGGCTCCGGTGTCCAGGAACCACACGGAGTCCGTGTCGTCGACGGCGCGGCGGAACTCCACCCGCGCGCGCTCCTCGTTGAGGAAGATGCGCAGTCCAGCAGTGGCAGCTGCCTCGACCTCATTGTCAGGCACGTGCACGGCCATCAGCATGGCTGGATCAGGGTCCTCCTCCTCCTGAACGAGATGTGCTTGCGCCTGCTCATCGCGCTTCTTCTTGCGGCATTCTCGGGCCCAATGGCCCTTTTTGCCGCAATAGCGGCACTTGTCATCTTTGGATGCGCCGCTGCCGCCGCGTGCGGTGTCCTTCGAGCCGCCTCGACGATCTCGGTGCTGCTTGCCGCCAGAGCCAGAGCCTCCGGAGCCGTCCGAGCCGCGGCCCTTTTGTCGAGATCGCCACTCGTCCTCGGTCAGCAGCAATTTGCCGACACCGTCCGTAGCATCGTCGAGGTCGTACCCTTCTTCCGCCGTGAGCAGGCGCCCGCAAAGGTCCTCGATGGTGAGCTGCTTGAAATTGACGGTTTGCTCAATAGCCATAACCATAGGACGGTACTTACGTGGCACGATGCGGAGGAACTTGAGGACGGCCTTGTACTCGTCCACCGGATCACCGAGGAGCTCGAGGTTGCTGAGAAGGTTCGTCAGCCGGATCACGAAGTCCTCGATCGATTCCCCTGGACGGAAGGCGAGGTTCTCGTACTCCCGATGGCGCGTCTGCGCCTTGGCCTCGCGGATGCGTTCGCACCCGAGGCGCATGGTTTTGAGCGTCTCCCACGCTCCTTGTGCGGTGTTCTTCGCCGCGAGGGTGCGTACCAGCTCCAGCGGGACGGCACGCAGGAGCGCCGCCAGCGACGCGCGATCGTCTTGCTCATCGTCGACGCCGAACTCGATCGCGTCCCATAGGTGTGCGGCCTACAGCTGGATCCGCATCACCGTCGCCCACTCCGCATAATTGGAGCGGGTCAGCGTGGGGAACTGGGCGGTGCCGCCGCCCTCCCTGATCACGCGCTCGCGCACGACCAGCTCCGTGCCGTCGCGGCACACCAGGCTTCTCCCACGGCGCGGTGTTGGAGAAGTGGACGTGCGACGTTGTGGCGGCGGCGCCTTGGCCCCGCTCGACGTGTCGTCCTTGTTCTTGTCCTTCTCCGACGCGCCCGCCGGTGACTGCGACATGGCTCTGATACCAACTGTAAGCACGAAACACTCGATCTATCTCTCACTTTCTGTATGTCGCTCGCGTTCTAGCAATGACAAGACGAACAGTAGAGACAATGTTTTGGTGCGGCGTACTGTATGCCGCTTTTCTGTTTCTCCTTCTTATTCTCAACGAGCTACAACGAGCTGCCGATACTTGCGCCACGTCCAGGACTGGATCGTGCCATCCCACGATCGAACATGGCGCTCACAGCGATCCTACAAACCAGGTCAAACCCACATGCGCGTCGACCGGAAGCTGGGCTAAAACCCCAACAGAAACTTAACTGTAAGTGTTTAAACTAGACTAACACCTAGCTAACTGAACCTGACATATAACCAATAGCTAGAATTATTCAACAAGAAACACCGGTTTTGAAAGAATCAATGGTATGGTGTCAGCGAGCCAAGTAGGATGCATAAAAGATTTGTATTTATGCGTATTTTATCTGAATTCAGCATTGCTCCAGGTAAGAGATCTCCAAATTCAGCAGAAGACACGCATATCTTATCCGATCGATTTGGATGTACAGCTACCCCTACATACAATGTACCGCGTATAATATGAGGATATTCCAGAGCTGGTTGATGGATGAGTGCATGCAAGACTCCAAGTCGAACTTTGTCGTGTTTCCGCGGCGAGGTGTACGGTGCCCCGTATGTGCACATAGTCGATTCAGTCGCGCACAGCAAGTGTACCTATGCTAGGGCCTAAAGAGACGTTAATGCAATGCTGTCCAACAGCAACAGGGTCCACATTGCCATGAACTACCGACGAACCAATCGACATCCATGGAGTCATCAAGGTCAAGGGAGGGCCAGCCTTCCTCAACTTGCAGGCCGCAGCGGCTTGTCCTATCTATTATCTCTTCCTCCATTGGAAGAGGCCAGCCTAGCTCTCCAGCCTATAAATAAGGTATTGGTTTGCATGGACATTCATCCCATCCATCACTTGCCCATTGAAGAAGATGGTTTCTAGCATGGCGTCCAAGAGTCTCATTGTGTTCGCTCTGCTGCTTGCGGCGGCTTTCCTCATCGCCACGGCTGAAGAAACTCGTGAGCTAGCGCAACAAGCTCTTTACCGATTCGTTATAGACTGTGCTGTAGACTAGGGATATACCATCACCATGAGGCTATAAGAACTCCCGCTGCTACTAACTTGCATCCATGGATACGATTTTGTTCATGTAGAGGCTAAGCAGGAAGAGGCCAAGGCTGGCGTGCAAGGCTACCACGGCGGCGGGGGAGGTGGAGGTTACCACGGCGGCGGCGGAGGCGGTGGCTACCACGGCGGCGCCGGTGGAGGCGGTGGCGGCTACCACGGCGGCGGCGGCGGTGGAGGCTACCACGGCGGCGGTGGTGGCAGAGGAGGCGGCGGTGGCTGTCGGTACAACTGTTGCGGTCGCGGGCGCGGTGGCTGCCGCTGCTGCGCGAGTCCTAACGAGATCCCGGAGCCCATGTACCGGGCGGAGGTCCACAACTGAGTACGAGACGCTGCTATGTATACACGTACGTGCATATATAGCCCTGTACGCGGTGCACGTACGTGGTAATAATCGTATACGGCCAATAAAAAGGCGTGTGCATGTATGTATGCATGTACGTACACGTACGCGTCGTTGCACAATAATCGTGATCCAACCTCATTACATCGATCAGGACTCTCTGTTCCTGGTAGAGTGTACGTACGCGCCCTGTAAGACTTTTGTTTCCTGCTTAATATACATGCAGCTCTCGTGCGTGTTAAACTGTTGACTCAAAAAGATCCCAAGGCTCTTATTCTAGAACCGTATAGCTGATAAATATACAGGTTATTCGCAGAGGTTTCTTCAACAATAGACGCTTTGAGACGAGTATTGACTCTTAACCAGAGCGCAAACCTGTGTGACGCGACGTTTTGTCAGTCGGTTCTTGTTTCATATAAGTGTTCTTTTTAATAATCTAGGCATTCTCTGGTACTCCGCACTAAGTTCAAATTAACAAAAGAACTTTAAAGTCTAGGACTGCTCAAAAAAAGACTATAGATCGATAATTCGATTATGGCCCCAATTGCACATGAATGCAATTGGCTCGAAGAAACGAGTGCATATACCACATACGATTGATCTGGTGTAATAATCGTCAGCAACCACAGGACTAATCGCTTACGCTTTGAAACTCAAAAACTTTTGTCAATCTTGAAGATATAGTCAGGCTTCCATTCCACTAGTTTTGTTATATCTTCTCTAGCTCGTTTATAAGTTTGGCCATAGTGTTAGTATCATAAGCTGTATCATGCAGTCCAGCTAGGCAAAATGCTGACATGGCACACAATTAAAGAAGAAAGAGAAAGTTGCAGGGACAGTCTCATGACACAGGTTACGAGAATTTTTTATGGCAAAACGATCCCGTGCGGTGCCCATCTTCCCGAGTCTCCAATTTCCCTTCCGCCACCGTCCGCTCCCGCCCTGCCGCCTCTCTTTCCCGCTCCTGCCCGGTAGCCAAGGAATCCCAGCTCCGCTCTCCACCGCTGCCGCCGACGGCGGCTAGCGGCGGCGGCCAGCGGCGCCTCCCGAATCATGGCAAGATCTGGTGTCCACAATGCGACGGCGCAAGTCCGGCCGGCGGCTGCCTCGCCACCGCAGCAGTTCTCCGGCGCCCCGATGAGCTCCTGCGCCAATCCCTCTCCAGCGTCGCACTACTTCCCCAGTGCCTCGACGAGCTCCTCTGCGAACCCCTCCACACCACCGCACTTCTACCATGGCGGCCTGTCAAGCTCCTCCACCAACCCCTGTATGAATCAATGGTAAGTTCACCACCACCACCACCACCTGTGTAGCGCAAATCAAGTGGCCGGATTGTGCAAATCTGCTGTTAGATCAATTTTTCAGTTGGATTGGGCCTGCACTAGTTTCCCCTTTTCATCGATGAATAGACATAAACACACCGAGCGTGGTGGTACTGAAGTTGCAAGTTTCTGTATCTAAACTGTCGAATGTGCGAAACTGCTTGCATGCAATGTGGTCTGACTCTAAACTAGAAGCTCTTAACTCTGCTAGTATAGAATCAGTACGGTTCCATTCTTTTTGATTATAAAGTGGAGTGTGGCCTGCTTAGTTCACTCAGTATTTATCAACGAAAAAAATAGCGCGCTATTTCACGCTAATAGCGGCGCTATAGCGTATTTGTTGAACGCTACGCTATGCATTCTAGGCACGCTATGACGCTATGCGCGCTAAAGACGCGCTATTTCACGCTATTTGGCGCTATTCGCTATTCCGCATAGCACGCTATTTTGCAGAGTAGTTTTTTAGTAGATCATTCCACATTTTGACCCACTTGTGGATCCTAAATCCCTAATTCAGGCAACCCTAGACTGAGAAACTTAGATCGCAGACTCCCCAACTCCTTGTTACCTGCTCTGCCCGGCAGGCGACGACGTGACGGCGCAGCTCCGCCCCCCTTTTCCTCTGTCAATCGGTGGTAAGCGGCCACACCTAGCTTCACCTTCACGCCTTCACCCCATGCCTCCGTTCCCCTCCTTCAATCCTTCTAGTTCGGGACAATGTGAATGTGAACTATGGTTTGTGATTTTGAGACTATGTCATATCAAGTTATGGACTATGTGAACTATCTCTGGTTGATGTTTGGCTGCAAAATATCATATCCGAGATTTTATAGCTGCAGAGTGATATATCTATTATTATATATATGCTGAAATCCAGAATTTTCATTTTTTTTTTGTTAGACGCTATTTTGAAAAATAGCACGCTATTAGCACGCTATAGCATCTATAGCGTTTTTCTAAAGCCCACGCTATTTGTTTTAGCGCGCTATTTTTTTCATTGGTATTTATGTGCCAAAGTTATACAGAGGATCAACATAGCTGATCGCTGCTCTTTTTTCCCCCATTGGCACTGCATTATTTGCTAGATCATATACTCGGTACTCTTAGGGAACTACTATATTTTGATGACATGGTGTAATCTTATTTCCAATAGGAGACCATTGTATACCCCTGCACCTGAAGCTTTGCTTAGTTTTGGACAAATCCCGCCAATGCATATGTATAATTTCCAACCACCGCCAATGCACCATCATGAACAAGGAAACCAATGGATGGAGAATTTGCACTTTGTTGGTACTTCGCCACATGATTCCTTTTCAACACCACCACCGCCACCATCATGAACAAGGAAACCAAAGGATGGAGAGCCTTGAAGATCTAGCAAGATCAAGCAGAAGTGGTCCGAGGAATTACGTGAACAGGCCACGTGAAGCAGCAGCGGAGCAGTTGGTAAGAGATTATTTCTGTGATAATCCAATCTATTCCGATAAAGTATTCCGCAGAAGATTCCGGATGAGAAGACCTCTCTTTGAGCGAATCGTACATGCTCTAGGAGAGTGGTCTCCGGAGTTCACACAAAGGAGAGATGCTCTAGACCGTGATGGACTCTCTCCTCTCCAGAAATGCACGTCGGCTATTCGCCAGCTAGCGTATGGTACTCCGGCTGATGCTCTTGATGAGTACCTCAAAATCGCTGAGTGCACTTCAATTAGGTGCTTAAAGTTGTTTGTCGAAGGTGTGATTCATATATTCGGTGATGATTATATGCGAAGACCCAATGTTGACGATGTGCAACGCTTACTTGATATTGGAGAGAGTCGTGGGTTTCCTGGCATCTTAGGAAGCCTCGATTTGCATGCACTGGCGTTGGGAGAAATGTCCGTTGTCATGGAAGGGACAATTCACCAATGGGTATAAAGGCGCCCCTAGTCTTATTCTAGAGGCGGTTGCTTCTCAGGATCTTTGGATATGACATGCATTTTTTGGTGTTGCCGGGTCCAACAACAACATCAATGTCCTTAATCAATCCACGCTATTCATTGAACAACTGCAAGGGCAATGTCGTTGCCTAATCGACAATACCTCGGAGGAGGGATCCTCACGAGGGGGAAAAGAAGTAGGGGCCATAGGGCGGAGTGCACACGGGACGGTGGTACGCGAGTTACCCAGCCTTGAACACACGATGACGTGGCCTACTGTCGCTTGTCCTGAATTATCCTGGGCGCTTGCGCGTTGTTACAATGGTTGTGGTTGTCTCGTTTCTAGCTCGAGATCCCCCCTCAGGGCTCCCGGGATCCGGCTTATAAAGGCGCACGGATCTAGGGTTTACATGGAGAGTCCTAGCCGGAATACAAGTTGCCTAACTACGATACAATGTCTTGCCGTGTACGTCAAGGATCCACCTATGCCTAACTTGTCGTCATGGATCCGGCTTCCTTCATGGGCCTCCACGGATCTGACTCCTTGCATAGACCTCTTCGGATCCGGGTACCTTCGTAGGTCGGTTCGGATCCGGGTACCTCTCGTAGGGGTTCGGATCCGGTACTTCAGGGGCGGTTCGGATCCGGTACCTCGTAGGACGGTTCGATCCGGGTACCTCTCGTAGGCGATTCGGATCCGCTACCTTCCTAGGGCGGTTCGGATCCGCTACCTTCCTAGGGTGGTTCGGATCCGGCTCCTTGTTCCGGGTTGGACATCTTCCATCTTGATCAACAAGCAACTGGGCCGCCTGGTGGGCCATATGCCATCACCACCATCTTTGGGCCACCCGGGCTTGCCGGAATCGGACCATGTCGATGGTATACCTATGAAGTATATCCACAACAGCAGCCCCCGGAGTTCTCCAAGATTCACCGTTCTTCCATCCAGCTCAGCTTGCGCATGTATCTTCATCCTTTGGCTGGAACGAATAATAGAGAATCTTGAAGGACTCCAAACTTCATATCTCCAACCAAGTATTGGTCGGAAACTTCATGATCCAATGGTCAGATTCTTTGAAGACACCATCCAACGTAATCTTCGGTATGGATCCGACTAGCCAAATGTAAGTTCGGATCTGACTAGCCAAATGTAAGTTCGGATCTGACTAGCCAAAATATGGGTGTGGATCCGACTACCCAAAATATAGGTGCGGATCCGACTAACAAAAATTAGGTGCGGATCCGGCTACCAAAAATTAAGTGCGGATCCGGCTACCAAAAATTAGGTGCGGATCCGGCTACCAAAAATTGAGGTGCGGATCCGACTACCAAAAATTAGGTGTGGATCCGGCTACCAAAAAATAGTTGCGGATCCGACTACCAAATATATAGGTACGGATCCGGCTACCAAAAATTAGGTGCGGATCCGGCTAGTTAGCCAGATTTTCGCCATCTTTGAAATTTTTCTTGACATAACCATATGTATGTAGCCCCCGAGCGTTGAGTCGGCTTGCTCCAAGGAGACTCGATGCTCAGAAACTTAGCCCCCAAGCGTCAAGGTGGAAATTTTTCAGTTAGTTGCTCCAAAGAGAACTTCATCGATGTAGCCCCCGAGCGCCAAGGTGAATTTACTTGAAAATCTGGCTTGGAGCTCTTAGAGTAGCTTTATCTTTATATGTGACTAAGGAATAGTGTAAATCCCAAGCATCTAGGCCGAAATTTCCAGCACTAATACTCGAAAGGAAACACACTTTTCACTTAAGATCAAAATCGCAGCCCCCGAGGGTTGGTTCCGGCTAAGCGTAGCGGAATCAAGA
The DNA here is from genome assembly GCA_030979885.1 of Lolium multiflorum. Taxonomy (NCBI): domain Eukaryota; kingdom Viridiplantae; phylum Streptophyta; class Magnoliopsida; order Poales; family Poaceae; genus Lolium; species Lolium multiflorum. Next base: position 136,505,215 of record CM061752.1, read on the forward strand.
CTCAAGTTGCTTTTCCAGCTGTGCATGCTACGGATCCGCCTAACCTTATCTCATATGGATCCGGCTAGCTTCCCCTGGGCTTCTCGCGATTGCTAGGTCTGCTTGAAAACACCTTAGTTCGAGGACTGTTGAAGGTCCAAGATCATGTACCTGATATATAAACACAAAAACACATTTGTATTAAATTGTTTCTATGATCATGTTCAACGAACAAATGTAAGGCGGATAAACACGGCCTTTGAACAAATGTTTTAAAGCTGAAACTATGCAGCAGTTGAACAACATAAAACTGTCAAGGCGGAAACAACTCGACTATCTTGAACAGTTAATGCAATTTATATGTTTTAAGCAAGTGCTGGTTTATCCGTTCTTCTGGTTTATATGCTTGACTTTTCGCGAGACGGCGAACTTTAAACACAGAACATCTGCTGAGGCGATAGCGCTTAATAGCGAAACAATCAAGAACCTCATAAACAGAGGCTGGCTTTAAGTACCGAAATGTCACTACTAAGGAATCCACATATAAACAACAAAAAACGTGTAGGCCAGAAAACTCAAGCTAACGCCCGAAGGCGGAAATTTTGCAGCGTACTGGAGCCTTAGGCGGCAAAAACAGTACAAAGTTCTTCACGAGCGCGAGGCAAATCGTGGAAAAGATATGACCAACAGCGAAAGCGGTAAAAGACTCAGGATATGAGTGAACCAATCTTAATCTCATGATCATAAAATTTTAAAATATTAAATATAAATAAGGACTTAGCTGTTTGGAGCGGAGTCAACGTCGGTCGTGGCGATTTTTCTTCGGCGTTCCACGAGATTGATTATCGCGGTGGTCCTGTAGGTGCGGATTCGATCACCAAAATATAGGTGCGGATCCGGCTACCAAAAATTAGGTGCGGATCCACCTACCAAAATTTAGGTGTGGATCCGACTTCCAAAATTTAGGTGCGGATCCACCTACCAAAATTTTGGTATGGATCCGGCTACAAAATATATGTGCGGATCCGACTACCAAAATAGGTATGGATCCGGCTCCCAAAATATAGGTGCGGATCCGACTACCAAAAATAGGTATGGATCCGACTACCAAAAACGGAGCGCGGATCCGGCAGCCAAAAATATAGGTGCGGATCCGACTATCAAAAATGTAGGAGCGGATCCGGCAACCAAAAATAGGTGCGGACCCGACTATCAAAAACGTAGGCGTGGATCCGGCAACCAAAAATATAGGTGCGGATCCGACTACCAAAACCAGGATTTGAATTTTTCGGATCTAAGGCGGAATCTTCCTAGAAAGCTCTGCGACTCGGATCGGATCTTCGCGACCGCGTCCAGCTCGGCGGCGGTCGCGTCAGCTACTTACCGAGCGTTTGTCGGAATCGACGGTTTCACCGATGAAGATGTGGATGCCGCCGATTGGGACGATGGAGAGCTTGACGGGGTTTGACCTAGGAATCCGGCACCGTCCTGGAGGGACGATCGGAAAATTCCCGCATAGAGTACTCGCCCACAGCGATCATGTCGTCGTAGCTTCCCATGGCGGAGCCCTCCCGGTTCCAGCCTCCAGACGCCTCAGGCCCCACGGTGGGCGCCATCTATCGTTGCCTAATCGACAATACCTCGGAGGAGGGATCCTCACGAGGGGGAAAAGAAGTAGGGGGCCATAGGGCGGAGTGCACACGGACGTGGTACGCGAGTTACCCACTTCGAACACCTCGCACGATGACCGCTCCACCGCCGCTTGTCCGAATTATCTGGCGCTTGCGCGTTGTTACAATGGTTGTGGTTGTCTCTCGTTTCTAGCTCGAGATCCCCCCTCAGGGCTCCCGGGATCCGGCTTATAAAGGCGCACGGATCTAGGGTTTACATGGAGAGTCCTAGCCGGAATACAAGTTGCCTAACTACGATACAATGTCTTGCCGTGTACGTCAAGGATCCACCTATGCCTAACTTGTCGTCATGGATCCGGCTTCCTTCATGGGCCTCCACGGACTCCTGGCATAGACCTCTTCGGATCCGGGTACCTGGTCGGTTCGGATCCGGGTACCTCCGTAGGGGCGGTTCGGATCCGGTACCTCTCGTAGGCGGTTCGGATCCGGGTACCTCTGTAGGGCGGTTCGGATCCGGGTACCTCCGTAGGGCGGCTGATCCGGCTACCTTCCTAGGGCGGTTCGATCTCGGCTACCTTCCTAGGGTGGTTTGGATCCGGCTCCTTGTTCCTGGGCTGGACATCTTCCATCTTGATCAACGGCAATCGGGCCGCCCGGTGGGCCATATGCCATCACCACCATCTTTGGGCCACCCGGCTTGCCGGATCGGACCATGTCGATGGTATACCTATGAAGTATATCCACAACAGCAATCCCCTCAGGTGAACTATATTGTCAACAAGAAGGAATACCAACTTGGTTATTACCTTGTAGATGGAATATACCTTGAGTGGGCATCATTCGTGAAGTCAATCCCGATGGCTCAAACACAAAAGCACAAGTTGTTTGCGGAGTATCAAGAAGGTGCAAGGAAGGACGTCGAACGAGCGTTTGGGGTGCTCCAGGCTCGATGGTCCATTTTACGGCAACCGGCACGTTTATATGATCGGGGAGATCTCCATAATATTATGATAGCTTGCATCATTCTACACAACATGATAGTCCATGATGAAAAAGAAGAGGATCAATATTCTTGATTTGAATCTGAATGAGGAAGCAAGCTCATCAACCGTCCTTCCATCAGTATTTACTCATGGTGACATGCCAGCATTTGCCGATGTACTGAGCATAGATGCTAGAATCCGTAATCGTCCAACCCACAGAGCTCCAAAAGATGATTTGATTGAGCATATTTGGAAGAATTTTGGGCCACGGTAGACTATATTCTATTTCCGAGTCTTGATCCATGTAATGATATATTTGAATGATACTATATTGGAACTTTATCAATTCAATTTTGTTCGTATATTTATCCACGTGTACCAACAAATAAAATTTCATGTTGGTACATGCCACAACTAGATCACAATGTTGAAGTACTACTATAGATCCCAAGAGACAATAAATACAAATTTGCATGCCACCACACTTATGATACTACCCACTAAAGAGGTAGTAACATAGACTAGTATCATATGCATGATACTAGTATATGATACTCACCACTATGGCCAGCCTAAATACTATAGCCGGCGGCAGTTAGCAAATCACCGCAACTCCATTGTCCCTCATGAGAGTCGATATTCTCATCAGAATTGAGCACGGCTAGCTGGCATGCCTAGGGCGGGGTACCGTCGTTTCCCTCACATGTACAGAGCCCGAGCGAGAGCACTTTGCCTCCTCCTTCGTCATTCTCGCTTTACCCGGCGCATCGCCCGACTTCATCCCATGCGAGGAGATGGTCGACGACAATGGTTGTGCGACTTCAGATTCAACAACTACACTAACATCGGCAGGAGCTACGCCCCGTACCTATAGCTTTGATACTAGGAGCAGTGCCTCGCATCCCGCGGCTTTGCCTCGACCTCCTCCTCCAGCATCAGGTCCGGCGACCACTGCATCGATATACTCCTCATGAGCACGAGCACCAACGAGGAGGCGACCTTTGTTCTTCCCCAAAATCGCAGTACGTAGGCCATGTAGGCAACAAGCTCATCTGAATGGACTCTGTCCTCCTTGGGTCTCCTATTTACGCTTGACGTGAATGCGAAGGAGCTGACGCACGGGTGGAAGCCATCGTGGGCCGTGGCCTACTATCCCGATCCTCACTTCTTCTTCCGATCGTCTTCTTTGTTGATCTCCACAACAACAATCCCCCCGGCTTGCATTGTTCTCCGGTGCCGGCCACCCCACCCGCACCACACCGGTACCCTAACCCTAAGCCGACAACCTCACCGAGTCTCTAACCCTAAGTTTTCTTTCTCACATCCACTTGCGCCGCTGCCACGGCGAGCCGCGTCATCTCCTGCTACTATGAGGAGCGCTTCGTCCCCATCTTCTCCGAAGATCTCCGCCATGCTCACTAGTAGAAAACATGGCTTATATTTTTTAGCTCCAAAGAGCATTAGCACCGGTTGTGCTACGAATCTAGGCTAAAGGGTGCATTAGCACCGGTTCGTCGGCCAGGACGTCGTAGGGCACCAACAGAGCTTTATCACCGATTCATGTGGGACCCTTTAGCACCGGTTCGTGACATGAACCGGTGCTAAAGGGTTGTCGCCAGCCACGTGGCAGGCGCGATCGAGCAAATCTACTGCAACTAAACGAGGCGCAGCCAAAAGGTTGGAAGATCATGAAAGGTTCATCATCGAAGAAATCGGTGAAGATGGCGAACCGATTGCTCCCGCGGCTCATGCAAGAAAGTTTGTAAGTCAATACGGAGTTCTTGTTAGGGACTTCTTGTCAGGGATAACATTCCGAGCAGCACTCAAGAGTGGAAGAAAACAAACATGGAAGGAGTTAGTTATGTCGACACAAGATCCAAAAATACGCTATTTAGGAAGCTCCTGGTAAATTTCACCCTACCAGAGCCAGATGAGGATGACCGTGAAAATGACAGGCCAGACCCTGAGGATACCGAGATGAATATCGTACAGCGAAGAGTTAAGAAGTGGGCTCTTTCGAAGATGGCAACACAGTTTAACAGCTACATGAAAAAATTGGACAACATGTTTGTCAAGAAAAAAAGACTCCGGCTTTCACTGGACACTATGAGAAGATAAAAGACCAGTAAGACAAATTTGTGGCGTACAAGACATTGGAGAGAGCAAAGAAAAGGTTAGAAACCAATAAGAAAAATGCTTCTAGTAATATATACTACCATATTTTGGGGCAATGAGGCTACAGGGCTGGAAGGCCTAAGTGGAAGAAAATGAAGGACGAACTAATTCGTAAGCGGATCAATAGAGAGCTATTGAAATGGAACCAGCGGGCAAGGGATTGGTTTTACGCGCATGGGGCACGCTGGACTCAGAAGGGAGCTGTATATATACAATAAAACATAAGGAAAACCCACTTCCCATCGAGTCCTTTAGAAGTGTAGCAAAGGATGTTGAAGAGGGGAGGTTCCATCCTGAGAGAGAGAAGATGAGCTCACACGCGCCCTTGGGAATCCTGAACACCCAGGACGAACAAGAACCACACCAGGCTCCAAACCGTGGTGTATTAGGTTTTCTGCACAAACGAAGAAATATCACGATAGAAGCCGTCAGAGGAAAAAGGAAGTGGTTGCAGACTGCATTTCTAAGTTAGAAGAGGAAATGAGGGAGCATCGGGAATTATTCTCCCAGTACAGCCATCACTTGACCAATCAACCTCAAGCTAATCCACAGATAGAAGCTATGATCCAACAAGACAGGAATAATTTATGTGGAATTCTATGTTTGCAAGTTCATTCGCCAGACGACCCACCAGATGAGAATAATTTTATAACAACTTCAAGTACGTAAACAATATTCATAATTTTATTTTATCACCATCGATCAATTGTGTTGTGTTTCATTCTTATATATTGACCACCTTCTTTAAATTAATAGATCGAACAGTTGCCGGACGGTCTTCTAGCAACCGAGCATGTACGAGCAATTCAAGAAGAATTGGCGGGATTCTTACTTGATCAAGTCATAGATCCAAACGGAGAATACCATCAGCGCCAAATCGATTTTCGAAAACTATGATTCATAGAAATTATATTATACACATATATGCATGAACATGAGTACCGTACCATTATGTAATATGTTCGGCCAAGCACGATGAAAGAGGTCACTTAGATCTATATATTTATAACGAAGTTTTTGTGTAATATAGTAGGTTTCCTATATGTATGCATTAACGTGTTTCAAATGGGGCGTGGCGCAGCATCTGTCGCGCAGCATTTTGGTGCGCCCTGCCGCGCAGTCTCGCGGCGTAGGAAGCGCACCAAATGCGCCGCGACAAAAATATTTAGCATTCGTGTTACGAACCGGTGTTAAAGGTCCTCCGCCCGGCGCTCTGCAGCCATCCACTTGGTGTCCGTTTAGCACCGGTTCGAAACACAACCGCTGCTCGGGGGGGGGTTTTAGTAGATGCTTTGCACCGTTGGACAACTGGTGCTAAAGCCCCTTACAAACCGGTGCTATAGCCCCGTTTTACACTAGTGGCTTGTGCACCTTGTATTCCTCGCCTCCGGTCGTCTTACTCTTTGATATCAACTTTCATGGAGGTCAAACAGGAGTTTTTTTCTAGGGGTTTTTTCAAAATAGGTAATGGTAGCAGTACTCGCTTTTGGGAGGATACCTGGTTAGGCAAGACTTCTTTGGCCCAACAATATCCGTCGCTATATAATATTGTGCATCATAAGAATGTCACGGTTGCTCATGTACTAAGTCAGGCGCCGTTGAATATTACATTTCGGAGAATTTTAAATGGAAATAAATGGACTTCATGGTTACAACTATGTCGAAAATTAATGATGGTACAGTTAAACGATGAAGAGGATTGTTTTGTTTGGCACCTGACCTCTAATGGTCTGTTTACAGTGAAGTCGATGTATGAAGATCTTATGTGTGATCATACCCCTTTTTTGAGAAAATATCTATGGAAGGTTAAAATTCCGCTAAAAATTAAAATTTTCATGTGGTTCTTGAGTAATAACGTACTGTTAACCAAAGATAATTTAGTTAAACGGCACTGGAATGGGTGTACAAAATGTGTCTTCTGTGGGGAACAGGAGAATATCCAACACCTTTTTATTGAATGCCCCTTAGCTAAACTCTTATGGCGTACAGTGAACTTTACTTATGATCTTCCATCTCCCACTAATATTACCAATATGTTTGGTAATTGGTTAAATGGAGTAGATAGACAATCTAAGGCATATATCCGGATTGGGGTAGCTGCTTTATGTTGGTCTATTTGGAGGCTCAGGAATGATATGATTTTTAATAAAAAACCTTCTTTTCATTTCTTGCAGGTTATTCATATGGTTTCCCACTGGGTCCAACTTTGGGCTCTACTTTCTCCGGTGGGACAGCGGGATGCCATGGTTTCTGGTTGCACACGGCTCCTGATGGTCGCTCAGGATATCTTGTGCCAGGCTGGTTGGCGTCATACTAGAAGACTATTTTGATTTATAGCCTTCTTTTGATTTCCTTTCATGGGTTGATTGTTGTATCAATCCTTGACGATGCGTGGTTGTAAACTATAATACTCGGATGATTTTGGTTTAATAAAGGGCTGTGTGCATCGTCATGATGCAGAAGCCGGGGCATATCCCCATTTCGAAAAAAACTCTTCTTTGATGTCCATCCAAGACATTAGCTGGTCAGACCCAAACACTGCACCCCTATGCGCTGCGACGCTAGCTAGCCATCGCGTTGAGCGTCAAAGAGGATTCACTTGTCCGCCTCCGCAAGCTAAACTGCACTAAACTAGCAGGCTGGATGAGCAACAACTGTGCACCAGCCTATCGAAAATGAAGGAGCAGTACTCCGGTCGACAAGCTAGTGATAGTCTGGGAAGCGGGGATCAACAGATTTTTTTACAATCAATACCATATATATTTGTAGTAACAAATAGTGCATGGTAACAATTAAAAAATAAATTCCAAAAGAAACAAGAAAACCTCAAGGTCTTCAAACTCTTTCTTCGATCTTCTTCCCTGACACAACCTTGTACTTTTCTAAAATTATCCTAGTGTAGATAATAAACCATAGACCTGTAAATACCAACAGATGTGCTTCCATAGTTTTATTTTGAGCCACAATATCAAGACTACATGCACACATGCAACCATTAAATTACAACATCGGCAAGAGTACTAACACAAGTATGGCAGGAAAAAAACTGATCAGCTAGGCCGACATCACTTGAGAGACGAGAGTACGAAACACCACTGTCGAGGACATATGAGCCATGCCAAATATATCGAGGACAATCCTCCTTGCGGCAACCATGAGAAAATATGCAAAATTGATCCGGTGAAGTAATATCTGAAGACCCATGCCTCGAGAATTGTAATCTTTCAACATCACCATTGACGTGGGGAAGGAGATTTTGTCATCGAACGAAGAGTCGAAGATCCCTTATCATAGACATTTTCATCTCAATTGAGCCTGAGTCCAAGAAGAAGAGACATACCAACACACTAACCTATTTTATGAGAAAACTACTTTTATTAAAATGTTGTAGATATATATCGAGTTACCCATCTCTGCGAAGCTGGCCGACGGTGAGGAACTGATCTATGGGGGAGATGGAGGTGGAGGCGCATCTAGATTTTTAGGAGGAGACTAAGTGTACATATAAATTTTGATTTACATAAGGGCTATAAGATGGATAATGTGTAGGACATAGATGTAAAATTGCAGACATGAATATTGAAGTTATGGCGACTCACTCTGGGCGTTCAAAAAATCTTGAAATTTTGGGACGAGAAATTCAGGAAAAATATTTTGGGTTTCACAAAATGAAAATCAAAAGTGCATCATAATATTTGATTCCCGACTATTTGGGTACCTGACAATTCGGGTCCGTATCGAGAAATCCTGAATAGCCCGAATTTACAAACTGAAAAAATTGACAGCAAGAAGCAGTTTTGGAGATGCAGTCCTTCAATCTACGCACTGGATGTGCAACTTGCCGTCGTGGGGCGAGGATGACGGAAAGCGGAGGCGTCCCATCAAGCATCGAAGATGGCAAGGAGGTCTGTTAGATGTATATATCTGTCTCATTGTAGTTTCCCCATATGTTAGGGGCTTTCTGCATATGTGCACCTGACATGTACTATATATTGTGGCCAACAAGCATATTGCTCTAACATGGTATCAGAGCTTTAGGTTAGCTCCTCCTCCTCCATCGCAGCCGCCGCCGCCGCCCGCCCCGGCATCTTGCCGCCGCGACCCGGCCGCAGCCGCTGCCTCTTTTTTTTTCTCGCCGACTGCGAGCTCCCGCCCAGCCATCCCCGTCCGCTGCTGCCGCCCCGGCCGCCGCCTGTTGCCGTCGCCCCGGCTTCCGTCCTTGGTCGTCCCTGGCAGTCGCCGCCCCGGCCGCTCCCGTCCGCCCTCCTTCCCTGGCAGATTCCTCGATCGGCCCCTGCTCCCTGCTGCCGATTAATCGATCTCCCGATCAAAGGTTGCTGCCAAGACTCCGTTCCCCGGCCTCGATCCCTGGCCCGCTCCGTCCGTCGCCAGGACGTCGCCAGGCTCCGCCCGTCCCTCGCCAGGATCCGCCCGGCTCCGCCCGTCCCTCGCCAGGCTCCGCCCGTCGTCATCCCCGGCCCGCTTGGCCTGCTCGCTCCCGATCCTGCGTCGGCCCTCTTCTTTCCGCGCCGGATCAAAAGCATCTCTCTGCTCGATTGACTTCGATCTGAAGTAAAAGTAAAAAAAAAGCAAAAAAAAAATACTATCGTCAGCTATGTCTTCTTCCGCTGATCCCACCTTCTCTTTGGGTCTCCCTTCGGTACTTGGTATTTGTCCGCTGCCTCCGTGTATGACGGCTAGCCATTCTTCGTCGCCGTTTGCAGCCTCTTCACGCGGCTTTGCCAGCGCTTCACCGACTCCGTCTACGTCGGCTCGCCGCTCTACATCGACTTTTGCGGCCTCTTCACGCGACTCTGCCCGCGCTTCGCCGACTTCGTTTACGTCGGCCCGCCGCTCTACATCGACTTTTGTAGGATTCGTTGCATAGAAAACAAAAATTTTCCTACCGCGAACACGCAATCCAAGCCAAGATGCAATCTAGAAGACGGTAGCAACGAGGGGATATCGAGTCTCACCCTTGAAGAGATTCCAAAGCCTACAAGATGAGGCTCTTTTTGCTGCGGTAGACGTTCACTTGCCGCTTGCAAAAGCGCGTAGAAGATCTTGATCACGATCGCTTCCGGGCGCCACGAACGGGCAGCACCTCCGTACTCGGTCACACGTTCGGTTGTTGATGAAGACGACGTCCACCTCCCCGTTCCAGCGGGCAGCGGAAGTAGTAGCTCCTCTTGAATCCGACAGCACGACGGCGTGGTGTCGGTGGTGGTGGAGAAATCCGGAGAGCTTCGGCGTGCTGGGGTGGAGGAGAGAGACCGCTAGGGTTTGGGGAGAGTGGCGGCCACTAAGGGGTGCGCCAAGCTATGGCTTTGGTGTGGCCGGCCCCTCCCCTTGGCCCTCATTATATAGGTGGAACACCCAAGAGTTGGTGTACAAGTTCGAATAAGACCCCAACCCAAAACCTTCCATGTGTAGGGAAACCTACCCAAGGTGGGATTCCCACCTCAAGTGGGACTCCCACCTTTCCATGAGGGTGGCCGGCCACCTTGGGGGAAGTCCACCTTGGACTTTCTCTAGGGTTTGGCTGGCCAAGCTTGTGGAGTCCTTCCGGGACTCTACCTTCCATAGTGCGTTTCTTCAGGACTTTTCTAGAACCTTCTAGAACCTGCCATAAATGCACCGATCATTTCCAAACTTGGAATATGACTTCCTATATGAATGTTTTCTGGACCATTCCGGAACTCCTCATGATGTCCGGGATCTCATCGGGACTCCGAACAAATATTCGAACTCCATTCCATATTCAAGTTCTACCATTTCAACATCCAACTTTAAGTGTGTCACCCTACGGTTCGTGAACTATGTGGACATGGTTGAGTACTCACTCCGACCAATAACCAATAGCGGGACTGGAGATCCATAATGGCTCCCACATATTCAACGATGACTTTAGTGATCGAATGAACCATTCACATACGATACCAATTCCTTTGTCACGCGATATTTTACTTGTCCGAGGTTTGATCTTCGGTATCACTCTATACCTTGTTCAACCTCGTCTCCGACAAGTACTCTTTACTCGTACCGTGGTATGTGGTCTCTTATGAACTTATTCATATGCTTGCAAGACATTAGACGACATTCCACCGAGAGGGCCCAGAGTATATCTATCCGTCATCGGGATGGACAAATCCCACCGTTAATCCATATGCCTCAACTCATACTTTCCGGATACTTAATCCCACCTTTATAACCACCCATTTACGCGGTGGCGTTTGATGTAATCAAAGTACCTTTCGGTATAAGTGATTTACATGATCTCATGGTCATACGGACTAGGTAACTATGTATCGAAAGCTTATAGCAAATAACTTAATGACGTGATCTTATGCTACGCTTAATTTGGGTGTGTCCATTACATCATTCATACAATGATATAACCTTGTTATTAATAACATCCAATGTTCATGATTATGAAACTAATCATCTATTAATCAACAAGCTAGTTAAGAGGCTTACTAGGGACTCTTTGTTTGTTTACATAACACACATGTATCAATGTTTCGGTTAATACAATTATAGCATGGTATGTAAACATTATCATAAACACAAAGATATATTATAATAACCATTTTATTATTGCCTCTGGGCATATCTCTAACATCCTCCCACTTGCACTAGAGTCAATAATCTAGTTTACATTTGTAAAGATATAACACCTTGGCATTCTGCTTTATCATGTTTTGCTCACGGAGAGGTTTTAGTCAACGGATCCACAGAAACGTATGTATTTTGTAATTCATTTGCGTCTCAACACATCACTCATTTTCCAAATGAGTCGGCATATATGCTTAGTCCTCTCGTGGAACCTTAATTCCGCGGTCTGAAATATGTCACTAATATTGTTACACACAATATAGCTTCAAAGTTCGACACTATCGGAACTACACCAAGTTCTCAAAGAACTTTCGACTTAACATCCTTAGTCATTGTCAAAACAATGACATACTCTGCCTTCATTTGTAGAATCCAGTCACAATATTTAGAACTCTTCTAAATCTAGCATTGTGCTACCTTTTTAATAACATTTAGCCTAATTGAGATTTGAAATTAATTCTTATATGTGACCAAACAAATATCGGTGCAACACCTTACAGTGATTTGTTTGTCATTACTCCATATAAAACTATATATATATCCTTGGTTCTTCTGAAGCACAGGATATTCTTACCGTTTGTCCAATGATTATCACATGAATCATTCCGGTATATGCTCCTAACCTTTAGAGCATAGGACATCTGATTTTGTACATATTATTTGTGATCCAAAATCACTCACGTGTTTTTACTCATCGAGTGTCAAATACACTCAAGTCTTGTTAAACCTTTGTATGCAAAGAACACCTTCTTAATATTTCTATATTGAACTACTTCAATATCCATTTTATGTACTTTGACTTAAACTTATTATGTGTTTTAATCTATCTTCATAGATCTTGACACTAAATATGTTTCTGTCCATATCCTTTCATTGAAGCTAATTCTCAATGAAACCTTTTAATCAATTATATAATTACAATATTTATAATTAACGATATGTCAGCTACATAAAGTATTACAAATATGTCTCAGCGCTCCCCTTAATTTCTTGCCAATGCAAGCATCTTCATCATATCCGATGAAATCAAAAACTCTTTGACTATTTCATCCGGTGAAGATTCCAACTCCGCAATACTCACTTCTACCAATTGAAGTTCGTATTCCTTTCTAGTATTCTACGGACTAGCAAAACTCTTGGTTGTATCTTGTATACACCTTTAATACACACTTATGTTAAGTAATATATTTTGCCATCCTACTAGCATATCTCATAAAAGAAATATGTAGCGATTAATAGAATAATCCACATGGACTATAAGCATTGCTACGGAAAATCAAATCTTATCGTAGTCAACTCTTTGAACTTTGTCGTAAACAATTTTTTGACAAGTCGAGCTTCTTCAAGGATATTACATCCAAGTCCATCAATTTTATAAATCCTTTACTTTCAAAAAGTATTCATCTATATTGGATTTCATGGTAATAGCCATTTTAACGGAGTCAGGGCCCATCATAACTTCTTTGTTCGTAGTTGGTTTATCATTGTTCATAAACAATCCTTTGTCTAGAAATCATTTATTTGATCACAAAGTAAACCATACCTACAAGGTTCAATATGTACTTCGATCTCCATGGCTAAAACACTTTGTAGTCATGGGAGCCATGATCGTCGTGGCCGCTTCCGGAACCAATTCCGATGCGCTACTCGATCATTATGCTCAGGTTCATAAACCTTATCAAGTTCTATTGTCCTCCCACTCAAATACTTCGCTAGAAAACAATTTCTTGGAAATAAGAAAGTAACATTAACAAACACTTTTGTCTTTACTTCATAGTGGAAAGAATTCCCAATTAATCCTTTGGGATAACCAACAAAGACATTCATCCGATTTTGGTTGTAAACTTATTTACTTATGCTATGCATACCAAAGTTTAAGAAAGGACTACTAGGGTTCATACCTATGCCATAACCTCGTATGGTGTCATTTCAACGGATCATGATGACGCTCTATTCGATGTAAAAGCGGTAGTCACTAAAGCATAATCTACAAAATATAATGGCATCAATATTTTATATCATCATTGACCCAACAAGGTTTGGATACATCTCTCGGATACTCCATCATCACTATGATACTCCAAGAAACGTGAGTTGTAGAACAATTTCATAACTCTCTTAGATGTTCGCTAAAACTCGTAATTCAAATATTTCCACCATGATCCAATCATAGATATTTGACTTATTACGATGATTTCCACTTCATGCTGAAATTTATTTGAATTCATTCAAATGTTTCAAACTTCTTCCTTATCGAATATATCCACATATATATACTCAATTCATTGTTGGAAGTTTTCATGAAGTAGAAGAATCTCCCGCACACAACTATGCCCAGTGAACCACATATATCATCATGTATGTTTCCACTAAGTTAGTTGCCCGTTCAACTCTTGGCCTATGAACGGTATTTCAGTCATTCTTTTTAGAAAAGATTTGCAAGCGCCAAATGATTCAAAAATCAAATGACTCCAAAAATCCATTTGCATGGAGTTCCTTCATGCGTTCCTTTCTAACATGACCTAAATGGCGGTTCCACAAATGAGTGGAATTCAAATCATTTGCCTTATGGCATTTTAGCGTCAGTGTTATGTATGTGTGTTTCACCATTAAGATTCATAATAACTTATCCATCGTACATGGAGTAATGTCATAATTTGAACAACTCATTGTTTTCATTTGACCAGAGCAAAATAACAATTATTAAGTTCTTTATTATAAATTCTAAGGGCTAGGTAGAATGCCAACGACAAACATAATAACACTTTATTATGTTCCAGACGTGCATTATTACCATATTCCTTATCAGTCACTTAGGCCATTGTATTCTTGTATTGCGTTGTTTTGTATGACACTCCATACCAACCAATATGGTACAATTACCCAAGAATTTCATTGTGTGACCAAATGAGGAATACATCCATAACATGTATATCATTTATATACACGAGCTAGACTTTCTAGTCTTTTCTTTCTTTTTTCCAAAATATCTTTTGTAGTTTCTCTTTTAGCTTTCCTCATTATTCAGAAAAACACTTCAATATCAATAACTTCTAGGTTTGTTGGTCAAATACCAATAACCTTGAGGTTCTGAAGTTGATCATCATATGACAAGTGTTGAAGATTTCACTATTAGTAACTTTGTAATATGATGAACAATTTCACTCATAATTTTATCCATCAATTCATGATGATTTTTCCGAGACCATGTCTGTACATGCTAGGCTCGTAAAATTAACCTCAGTATTCACATGTGCAAATCTGGCTTGCACCCGTTGTATGCACACGTAGAATCTATCACACCCGATCATCACGAGATGCTTCGAAACAACGAGTCTTAGCAACGGTGCATACTAAGGATGATCACTTCATGGATATGCGAATATCGTTAGTGCCCCAAAAGTTGGAGGATTGGGACGCCTTGCGTCTTCAACCTTCGTACATTCCCATAAAACTTATGAGTTTATGTAGTCTCACCAAATTATATTCTATCATCTTGCAATAAGGTTTTAGATATCAAATATATCTCATATCTTGATTATTTCTGAAAACTAAATTTTCAGCCCCTTACTTTTCAAACAGATTTGAACTTCAAGTTTTACGGAGACAAGATGACTTTAGGTACTAATTGAAACCATAGCTCTTTGAATCAACAATGTGAGGTTTACTAAAAGTTTGCAATAGGACTTAAACATTTCTTGATTCTTTAACAATACGGTACCAGTCCGTAAAGTTTCAGATTTAACAATATTTCTATCTCAATAATAAGACTAGCGCATGGTAGAAAAACGGATGCCAATACTACAAAATTAATTCAAAATACTACTCGGACTATGTTTATGATAATTAGTTCATGTTTTAATCTAATTACTAATGAACTCCCACTTAATACAACATCCTCATAGTTGTTAAGTGGTACACGATCCAAATCCACTACACCAAAACCGATCATCACGTGAGATGATGTAGCTTCAATGGTGAACATCAACATGTTGATCATATCATCCATATGACTCGTGTTCAACCTTTCGGTTTCCGTGTCCAGGCCATGTTCTGTGACATGCTAGTCTCGTCCAAACCCAAGTATTCAGCTGTGCAACATGGCTTACACCCGTTGTTTGTGAACGTTGAGTCTATCATCCGATCATCACGAGATGCTTCAAACGACGAACTTTAGCAACGGTGCATACGAGGGAGAACACTTTATTATCTTGATATTAATGTGAGGGATCATCTTATAATGCTACCGTCGCGATCTAAGCAAAATAAGATGCATAAAGGATTAACATCACATGCAATTCATATGTGATATGATATGGCCCTTTAGTCTTTGCGCCTTCGATCTTCATCTCCAAAGCACGGACATGATCTCCATCATCAACGGGCATGATCTCCATCATCGTCGGCGTAGAGTCAAGGTCCATGGCGCCGTCTTCATGGTTGTTCACCGCATGTAGCAACTATTACAACTACTTTGAAATAATACTCAACATGAAATTTAAAGACAACCATAAGGCTCCTGCCGGTTGCCACAATACAATAATGATCATCTCATACATATTCATCATCACATCATGGCCATATCACATCAAAAAAAAAAAAAAAAACAAGTTAGACGTCTCTAATTTGGTTTGCATATTTTACGTGGTTTAGGGTTTTCGAGTGAGATCTAATCTACCTACGAACATGAACCACAACGGTGATACTAGTGTTGTCAATAGAAGAGTAAATTGAATCTTCACTATAGTAGTAGAGAAGAGACCCGCAAAGCCACTTATGCAATACAAGTTGCATGTCAAGCGTGGAGCAAATCTCATGAACGTGGTCATGTAAAGTTAGCCGAGCCGCTTCATCCCACTATGCCACAAAGATGCAAAGTACTCAAGCTAAAGACAACATAAGCATCAACGCCACAAAACCATTGTGTTCTACTCGTGCAACCATCTATGCATAGACTGCTGGGATACCACTGTAATTCGTTGCATAGAAAACAAAAATTTTCCTACCGCGAACACACAATCCAAGCCAAGATGCAATCTAGAAGACGGTAGCGACGAGGATATCGAGTCTCACCCTTGAAGAGATTCCAAAGCCTACAAGATGAGGCTCTTGTTACTGCGGTAGACGTTCACTTGCCGCTTGCAAAAGCGCGTAGAAGATCTTGATCACGATCGCTTACGGCGCCACGAACGGGCAGCACCTCCGTACTCGGTCACACGTTCGGTTGTTGATGAAGATGACGTCCACCTCCTGCTCCAGCGGGCAGCGGAAGTAGTAGCTCCTCTTGAATCCGACAGCACGACGGCGTGGTGTCGGTGGTGGTGGAGAAATCCGGCGGAGCTTTCGCTTAAGCGTGCGGGATGTGGAGGAGAGAGACCGCTAGGGTTTGGGGAGAGGGGTGGCCGGCCACTAAGGGGTGCGGCCAAGCTATGGCTTTGGTGTGGCCGGCCCTCCCTTGGCCCTCATTATATAGGTGGAACACCCAAGAGTTGGTGTACAAGTCTTCGAATAAGACCCCAACCCAAAACCTTCCATGTGTAGGGAAACCTACCCAAGGTGGGATTCCCACCTCAAGTGGGACTCCCACCTTCCATGAGGAGGGTGGCCGGCCACCTTGGGGGGAAGTCCACCTTGGACTTTCCCCTCTAGGTTTTGGCTGGCCAAGCTTGTGGAGTCCTTCCGGACTCTACCTTCCATAGTGCGTTTCTTCCGGACTTTTCTAGAACCTTCTAGAACCTGCCATAAATACGGATTTCCAAACTTGGAATATGACTTCCTATATATGAATCTTATTCTCCGGACCATTCCTAACTCCTCGTGATGTCCGGATCTCATCCGGGACTCCGAATAAATATTCGAACTCCATTCCATATTCAAGTTCTACCATTTCAACATCCAACTTTAAGTGTGTCACCCTACGGTTCGTGAACTATGTGGACATGGTTGAGTACTCACTCCGACCAATAACCAATAGCGGGATCTGGAGATCCATAATGGCTCCCACATATTCAACGATGACTTTAGTGATCGAATGAACCATTCACATACGATACCAATTCCCTTTGTCACGCGATATTTTACTTGTCCGAGGTTTGATCTTCGGTATCACTCTATACCTTGTTCAACCTCGTCTCCTGACAAGTACTCTTTACTTCGTACCGTGGTATGTGGTCTCTTATGAACTTATTCATATGCTTGCAAGACATTAGACTACATTCCACCGAGAGGGCCCAGAGTATATCTATCCGTCATCGGGATGGACAAATCCCACCGTTGATCCATATGCCTCAACTCATACTTTCCGGATACTTAATCCCACCTTTATAACCACCCATTTACGCAGTGGCGTTTGATGTAATCAAAGTACCTTTCCGGTATAAGTGATTTACATGATCTCATGGTCATAAGGACTAGGTAACTATGTATCGAAAGCTTATAGCAAATAACTTAATGAGCGTGATCTTATGCTATGCTTAATTTGGGTGTGTCCATTACATCATTCATACAATGATATAACCTTGTTATTAATAACATCCAATGTTCATGATTATGAAACTAATCATCTATTAATCAACAAGCTAGTTAAGAGGCTTACTAGGGACTCTTTGTTTGTTTACATAACACACATGTATCAATGTTTCGGTTAATACAATTATAGCATGGTATGTAAACATTATCATAAACACAAAGATATATTATAATAACCATTTTATTATTGCCTCTTGGGCATATCTCTAACAACTTTTGCGGCCTCTTCCCGCGGCAATGGCCGCGTCGGCGACTCCGTCGTCGGCTTGCCGCTCTACATCGACTTTCGCGGCCTCTTCACGTGGTTATGACCGTGCTTTGCCGACTCTGTCTTCATCGGCGTGTTGCTCTCCGTCGCCCCCTTTGGTGGCCTCTGTGCGTGTGGATGATAGCTCCTCGTCGGCACCTGATTGTACGTCGACCTCTCCACATACGCCCTCACAAGATGAGATAGCGCAGCCACCGCTCGTTTGATGCTTGGGATTCAGCTTACGTCGGCAGCCTCGCGGTCCGAGTCTCCGCCCTCGTCCTCATTGCACCTACTGTGGCTAGGTTGGCACTTCTTCCACCTGCTGGACGCGGGATCCCAGTTTACGTCGGCAGTTCCGGGATCGTCAGGCAGTGGCTCTTCGATCTTCTGCAGTTGCACTCTCGATCGGGACATTCTCGGGGTCTTCGTGGTCTCGCTTCGCTACCTTCTCGCCACGGCGCTGCTGGTTCTGTGATGGCTCTTCGGCACCGTGCGACCACCACTTTCTACACAGTCAGGTACGTCCCGTGTTATCCGGATTCCGGAGCTTCCTTTCATATGACCTCTGAGTCTTCTATTATGTCTGCTCTTCGGTCTCTTATTTCTCCTGTCCGTGTTGTCACGGCTGATGGTACCACTATTCCTGTTTCTAGTAGGCACCCTTTCTACTCCCTCTTTCTCTGTCCCTGATGTTTCTCATGTTCCTCGCCTTCAGATGAACCTTTTCTCTGCTAGCCAGCTCACCGATTCCGGTTGTCGCGTCATTCTTGACGCCGAGTCTTGTGCGGTTCAGGATCGTCGCACACATGCCCTGGTTGGAGCTGGTCCTCGTAGCCGTCAGTCTCCGGGGCTTTGGGAGTTAGAATGGCTTCGTGTTCCTTCCGCTGCCACTTCAGTTCTCCTCCGGTTGTTGCCTCTGTCAGCGGCTCTTTTCAGCAGTGGGATCATCGTCTTGGTCACCTTTGTGACTCTCGCCTGTCGTCTTTGGTTCATCGTGGCCTTCTGGGGTCTGTCTCTGGAGATGGGTCGTTACACTGTCAGGGTTGTAGGTTAGGCAAACAGATTCAGCTTCCCTATCCTACTAGTGTGTCTGTCTCTCAGCGACCGTTCGATTTAGTCCATTCAGATGTTTGGGGTCCGGCTCCCTTCGCTTCGAAAGGGGCCATCGATACTATATCTTATTCATTGATGATTTTTCACGGTACACCTGGGTGTTTTTCATGCGCTCTCGCAGTGAGGTGCTCTCTATTTATCAGCGTTTGCGCCATGGTCCACTCAGTATTCCTCACCCATTCGCGTGTTCCGTGCTGATTCTGCTGGTGAGTATATCTCTCAGCACCTTCGTGGTTTCCTTGCTGAGGTGGGCACCCTCGCTCAGTTTTCTTGTCCTGGCGCGCATGCTCAAAATGGCGTCGCCGAGCGTAAGGATCGTCATCTTCTTGAGACCACCCGTGCTATGATGATTGCCTCTTCTCTTCCGCCACATTTCTGGGCTGAGGCTGTCGCTACGTCGGCCCACCTCATTAACATTCAGCCTTCCGGCTTGAGGGTGTGATACGTCCCCGACGTATCTATAATTTCTGATGTTCCATGCTTGTTTTATGACAATACTTACATGTTTTGCTTGCACTTTATGATGTTTTTATGCGCGGGAACTAACCTATTAACAAGATGCCACAAGGCGCTTCCTCGTTTCTACTGTTTTGGTTCAAAGGCTGTTCGGACAATATTCTCGAATTCGAGAAACGAAGACCAAAGCTCCTATTTTTCCCGGAAGGCTCCAGAACACCGAAGAAGAGTCGGAGAGGGCCGAGGGCCACCACCATAGGGCGGCGCGGCTGGCCTGGGCCCGCGCCGGCCTGGTGTGGGCCCCCAGGCCCCCCCTCGCGCCGCCTCTTCGCCTATAAAATCCCTCGACCTAAAAACACCGTACCACTTGACGAAACTCCAGAAAGACTCCAGGGGCGCCGCCACCATCGCGAAACTCCAATTCGGGGACAGAAGTCTCTGTCCCGGCACCTCCGGGACGGGGAAGTGCCCCCGGAAGCCATCTCCATCAACGCCACCGCCTCCATCATGCTCCGTGAGTAGTTCCCCCATGGACTACGGGTTCTAGCTGTAGCTAGTTGGTATTCTCTCCCCCATGTACTTCAATACAATGATCTCATGAGCTGCCTTACATGATTGAGATCCATCTGATGTAATCGGTGTTGTGTTTGTTGGGATCCGATGGATGATACATTATGATTAGTCTATCTATAAAGTTTGTGAAGTTATTGTTCTGCAATCTTGTTATGCTTAATGCTTGTCACTAGGGCCCGAGTGGCATGATCTTAGATTTGAGCTCTATAATTATTGCTTAGATTGTATCTACAAGTTGTATGCACATGTCACTGTCCGGAACCAAAGGCCCCGAAGTGACAGAAATCGGGACAACCGGAGGATGGCGGTGATGTGGGACACATGTTTTCACGGAGTGTTAATGCTTTGCTCCGGTGCTCTATTAAAGGAGTACCTTAATATCCAGTAGATTCCCCTTGAGGCCCGGCTGCCACCGGTTGTAGGACAATAGATGTTGTGCAAGTTTCTCATTGCGAGCACGTACGACTAAATATGGAAAACATGCCTACATGATTAATGAATTGATGTTCTTTCTTAATGCCTTATCAATCCTATCAATTGCCCAACTGTAATTTGTTCACCCAACACTTGTCACTTGTTATTGGAGAGTTACCACTAGTGTAGATAGCTGGGAACCCCGGTCCATCTCTCATCATCATATACTTGTTCTTCATGTCATTGGAAGTAGTATCAACTATTTTCTGGTGCCATTGCTCTCATATTGCTATTACTGCCTGCTGTGTATTATTACTACTGCTCTCATATTAATCTGTTTCTTTCACATCACTCCTGTTACTAGTGCTTTTCCCTGTGTGCAACTGAATTGACAACTCACTTGTTAAGGCTTATAAGTATTCTTTACCTCCCCTTGTGTCGAATCAATAAATTTGGGTTTTACTTCCCTCGAAGACTGTTGCGATCCCCTATACTTGTGGGTTATCAAGACTATTTTCTCGCGTCGTTGCCGGGGAGGCATAGCTCTACTCATAAGTTCACCCGGGGAGTACACTCTAACTCTCTCTCGTTTTTATTTTATTTTGTCTTGCTAGTTTATTTCTGTCTAGTTTATTTGTGCTTAGTTTATTTCTGTCTAGTTTTATTTTGCTTAGTTTACTTTTGTCTACTTTATTTTTGTCTTGTTTTACTTTTCCTATATACCCAAAAATCCATAAAAATTTGAAAAATCTAAAAATTAAAAACTGCTGTTATGGGAGAACCTACAACCTACTTGGAGCTTATAGAATGTTATAATAATTATAGAGAATCAAGAACTGGTAAAATAATGAGTGCTATGATAGAAAAATTGAATACAATTGCTGAAATCTTGCTTGAACGCCATGATATAAACTGTTGCTCTCAACAGGATACTAAACATCTTAAATTTCAATGTGGCTTTAGTGAGGAATTTTTAATTAAGAACTATAATCGGAATTGCTATATTCATTATGGGTTCGAAGAGGTAGAACAATTTGTCTTATTTATGGGAGCCTCCGAGATAGAATCCTTCATGGTTGAGAATTATGAAACTTGTGCAATTTGTAAGGACCTTAAAAATTATGTCTCTACTATCCTTAATTCTTGCATAGAATGCTACAGTAGGAATCCTTATATCCTTGATTATAAAGAGAGACACATTAATGCACAAGAATGCACTCACAATTTGGAGGAAACCAGTGGAAGAAGAAATTGATGAACCCGAAAGCTCATTGATGAAAAAGAAGAAGAGAGCGATGAACAAAAGGGAGGAAGAATGGATTAGCTACCCATGTCAACCTTCTAATGAGAGTAACTCTTTATCTCTTACACTATTTGATTGTCCTCCATGCTTACCGGAAGAGGTTGAATGTTATGTTCCTGTGGATTCTCTTGAAATATTTCCTATAAGTAAAACTTGTGAGAATAATTATGCTGTTATATATGATAATCCATGCTACTTTGATAAATCTTATGATAATGCTTTGTTTGTGCCTGATGTCGAAATGCATGGTACTAAAGAATTTTGCTTAGCAAATGTTTATGATAAAGCTCTAGATGATGGTCCTATGTTACTTGATAATATTAATTGTACTACTAATGAAAATGGGATTGGAGAGTTCTTGACATTATCTATGTGTCCCATATCTCTTGAGATTGATCATTCATCTTGCTATATTATTGATAAAAGTGTGTTTGAAAGTTTTAATTCCACCATTCTTGAGATTGATAAAAATTATGTGTTTGGAAATCATGAAAAGTATGCTGCATGTGATAGTTATATTGTTGAGTTTGTTCATGAAGCTACTGAAAATTATTATGAGAGAGGAAAATATGGTTGTAGAAATTTGCATGGTACTAAAACACCTCTCTATATGCTTAAAATTTTGAAGTTACTACACTTGTTCTATCTTCCTTTGCTTGTTACTTTGCTCTTCATGAACTTGTTTATTTACAAGATTCCTTTTCATAGGAAGCATGTTAGGCTTAAATGTGTTTTTAATTTGCCTCTTTATGCTCTCTTTTGCTTCAAATACTATTTCTTGCGAGTGCATCATTTAAAACTGCTGAGCCCATCTTAATGGCTATAAAGAAAAGAACTTCTTGGGAGATAACCCATGTGTTATTTTGCTACAGTATTTGTTTTATATTTGTGTCTTGGAAGTTGTTTACTACTGTAGCAACCTCTCCTTATCTTAGTTTTGTGTTTTGTTGTGCCAAGTGAAGCCTCTAATCGAAGGTTGATACTAGATTTGATTTCTGCGCAGAAACAGATTTCTATCTGTCACGAATCTGGGTTTATTTCTTTGTAGGAAACTCAGAAAAATCTGCCAATTTACGTGCGTGATCCTCAGATATGTACGCAACTTTCATTAGTTTTGAGTTTTCTGATTTGAGCAACGGAAGTACCATTTTAAAATTCGTGTTTACTGGCTGTTCTGTTTTGGCAGATTCTGTCTCTGTTTTTTGCATTGTCTCTTGTGGACTTTAAGTGAGGCTTTCTAGACGTGGAGAGCTGTAGCTAATTTTTTATTGAGTTCTTGCAATGTGTCACTACAGGACCAAGGTGGATTCAAATTTTTTGAGTACTAACCCCTCTAATGAAGTTTATGAGAAGTTTGGTGTGAAGGAAGTTTTCAAGGGTCAAGAGAGGAGGATGATATATGATCAAGAAGAGTGAAATGTCAAAGCTTGGGGATGCCCCCGTGGTTCATCCTGCATATTTAAGAGACTCAAGCGTCTAAGCTTGGGGATGCCCAAGGCATCCCCTTCTTCATCAACTTATCAGTTTCTTCTATTGAAACTATATTTTTATTCGGTCACATCTTATGTGCTTTACTTGGAGCGTCTGTGTGTTTTTATTTTTGTTTGTGTTTGAATAAAGATGGATCCTAGCAATCCTTGTTTGGGAGAGACACGCTCCGCTTTTCATATGAACACTTGTTCTTCGTTTTACTTTTAATGTTCAATGATAAAAGTTATACAATACTTATTGGTATTTGGTTGGAAATAGAAAATGCCCCATAATGTCTTGAATAATTTGACACTTGGCAATTGTTTTGAGCTCTCAAGTAGATCATGATTAAGTTTTTCATGTAGTTTAAACCTATTAGTGGAGAACTACCGTAGAGCTTGTTAAAATTGGTTTGCATGATTGGTCTCTTAAGGTCTAGATATTTTCGGTAAAAGTGTTTGAGCAACAAGGAAGACGGTGTAGAGTATTATAATGCTTGCGATATGTTCTAATGTAAGTTTTGCTGTACCGGTTCATACTTGTGTTTGCTTCAAACAACATTGCTAGCCTAAGCCTTGTATCGAGAGGAATACTTCTCGTGCATCCAAAACCTTGAGCCAAAACCTATGCCATCCGTGTCCACCATACCTACCTACTATGTGGTATTTCCTGCCATTCCAAAGTAAATTGCTTGAGTGCTACCTTTAAATAATTCAAAATGCTTCTCAATTTGTGTTAATGTTTCATAGCTCATGAGGAAGTATGTGGTGTTTAGCTTTCAACCTTGTCATTTACTTTTGACGGACTCTCAT
Source organism: Lolium multiflorum (assembly GCA_030979885.1). Lineage (NCBI taxonomy): Eukaryota > Viridiplantae > Streptophyta > Magnoliopsida > Poales > Poaceae > Lolium > Lolium multiflorum. The sequence goes on from CM061752.1 coordinate 136,529,517, forward strand.
ATGGACTAGTGGCACATCCGCTTATCCAATAATTTTGCAAAAAGAGCTGGCAATGGGATTCCCAGCCCCGAATTAATTAATTTAAATAGACACTCCTCCATGGTTTGTGATTGTTGGACGGCACCCGAAGGATTCGGTTAGCCATGGCTTGTGTAAGCAAAGGTTGGGGGAGTGTCATCATCATAATAAAACTTAAATAAAAAGGCACTCCTTCATGGTATGTGATTGTTGGCAGGCACCCGAGGATTCGGTTAGCCATGGTTTGTGAAAGAAAGGTTGGAAGGAGTGCCACCCAAAAATAAATAAAATGGGAGCCGCTCTTGTGAGTCTGGTTGATGAGGTAGTTAGTGTGCCCACTACCATTCGTTGACAACAACAAACACCTCTCAAAACTTTACTTTATGCTCTCTTTATGTTTTCAAAACCAAAGCTCTAGCACAAATATAGCAATCGATGCTTTCCTCTTTGAAGGGCCATTCTTTTACTTTATGTTGAGTCAGTTTACCTACTTCCTTCCATCTTAGAAGCAAACACTTGTGTCAACTGTGCATTGATTCTTACACACTTGCTTATTTGCATTCATCATATTACTTTGTGTTGACAATTATCCATGAGATATGCATGTTACAAGTTGAAAGCAACCGCTGAAACTTATATCTTCCCTTGTGTTGCTTCGATGCCTTTACTTTGAACTTATTGCTTTATGAGTTAACTCTTGTGCAAAACTTTTGATGCTTGTCTTGAAAGTACTCTTCATGAAAAGTTTTGCTATATGTTATCTATTTGTTAGCAACTATAGATCATTGCCTTGAGTCACTTCATTCATTTCATATGCTTTGTAATAGTATGATCAAGGATATGTTAGTAGCATGTCACTACAGAAATTATTCTTTACCTGCTCGGGACGAGCAGGAACTAAGCTAGGGGATGATCCCGACGTATCCATAATTTATGTCGTTCCATGCTTGTTTTATGCAATACTTGCATGTTTTTCTTGCACTTTATGATGTTTTTATGCGTTTTCCGGAACTAACCTATTAACAAGATGCCACGCCGCCAGCTGCTGTTGGTTCCGAAAGGCTGTTGGGCAATATTCTCGGAATTACGAACGAAGACCAAACCTCCTATTTTTCCCGGAGGCCCAAAGACGAAGAGTCGGAGAGGGGCAGAGGGCCACCACACCACAGGGCGGCGGGCTCGCCTGCCCGCGCGGCCTGTGGTGGGAAGCCCAGTGCCCCCCTGCCGCCTCTTCGCCTATAAAATCCCTTTCACCTAAAAACACCATACCACTTGACGAAACTCCAGAAAAGACTCCAGGGGCGGCCACCATCGCGAAACTCCAATCCGGGGGACAGAAGTCGTTCCGGCACCCTTCGGGACGGGGAAGTGCCCCGGAAGCCATCTCCATCAACGCCACCGCCTCCATCAAGCGCCGCGTGAGTAGTTCCCCCATGGACTACGGGTTCTAGCAGTAGCTAGTTGGTATTCTCTTCCCCATGTACTTCAATACAATGATCTCATGAGCTGCCTTACATGATTGAGATCCATCGATGTAATCGGTGTTGTGTTTGTTGGGATCCGATGGATGATACATTATGATTAGTCTATCTATAAAGTTTGTGAAGTTATTGTTGTTGTAATCTTGTTATGCTTAATGCTTGTCACTAGGGCCAGTGGCATGATCTTAGATTTGAGCTCTATAATTATTGCTTAGATTGTATCTACAAGTGTAGTATGCACATGTCACTGTCCGGAACCAAAGGCCCCGTGACAGAAATCGGGACAACCGGAGGATGGCGGTGATGTGAGGGACACATGTTTTCACGGAGTGTTAATGCTTTGCTCCGGTGCTCTATTAAAAGGAGTACCTTAATATCCAGGAGATTCCCTTGAGGCCCGGCTGCCACCGGCTGGTAGGACAATAGATGTTGTGCAAGTTTCTCATTGCGAGCACGTACGACTAAATATGGAAAACATGCCTACATGATTAATGAATTGATGTTCTTTCTTAATGCCTTATCAATCCTATCAATTGCCCAACTGTAATTTGTTCACCCAACACTTGTCACTTGTTATTGGAGAGTTACCACTAGTGTAGATAGCTGGGAACCCCGGTCCATCTCATCATCATATACTTGTTCTTCATGTCATTGGAAGTAGTATCAACTATTTTCTCGGTGCCATTGCTCTCATATTGCTATTCCTGCTGCTGTGTTACTACACATGCTCTCATAATATCGCTACTTTCACATCACCCCTGTTACTAGTGCTTTTCCAGGTGCGGCTGAATTGACAACTCGGTTGTTAAGGCTTATACATATTCTTTACCTCCCTTGTGTCGAATCAATAAATTTGGGTTTTACTTCCCTCGAAGACTGTTGCGATCCCCTATACTTGTGGGTTATCAGGGTGGCATTCCTCTCGAGCGTCTCTCTGGTGTTTCTCTAGACTACTCGACTCTTCGTTCATTTGGTTGTGTCTGCTATGTCCTTCTGCCTCCTCGCGAACGAACTAAACTGACCGCTCAGTCTGTTGAGTGTGTTTTCTCGGATACAGTGATGAGCATAAGCGCTATCGCTGTTGGGACCCCGTTGGTCGTCGGATGCGGATCTCTCGTGACGTCACATTCGATGAGACGCGTCCCTTCTATCCTCGCCCCACCTCGGGTACTTACCCGGTGGATGATATCTCTTTTCTTCTTTTTCCGATGCACCCCCTGCTGTCCCTCCTCCCCTTCCTCCTACTTCTGATGCGCCCCCCCGCCATCCTCTCGTTCGTCTAGTCCACCTAGTACTCCTCGTTCTCCGGCTTCGGCTCCTTCCGATGTTGTCCCTTCTTCCTCTTCTTCGGATGACTTGTCTTCTGCATGAGCTTCCCCCTTCCCGGCCTCGTTCATCAGCGTCGTGCTCCAGTTCGTTACTCTCCTAGTCATGGTCTCTTGTCGTTTCCGAGCCGACTTCTTATCGGGATGCCGAGCGTCATCCTGAATGGCAGCTTGCCATGGCTGAGGAGATCGCTGCGCTTGAGCGCACTGACACTTGGGATCTTGTTTCTCCCCCTTCTGGTGTTCGTCCCATCACGTGTAAGTGGTCTATAAAATTAAGACTTCGCTCCGATGGATCTCTTGAGCGCTATAAAGCGCGTCTTGTGGCTCGTGGTTTTCAGCAGGAGCACGGCCGTGACTATGATGAGACTTACTGTGGCTCATATGACTACGTGTGTACCCTTCTTGCTGTTTCCTTGGTCGCGTTGGTCTGTCTCCCGGCTTGAGAATGCTTTTCTTAATGGCGAGTTGAGTGAGGAGGTTTACATGCAACCTCCTCCTGGGTATTGTTCACGATGGGATGGTTTGTCGTCTTGACGTTCTCTCTATGGTCTCAAACAGGCCGGTGGTTTGAGCGCTTCGCCTTGTTGACCTTGCTGGTTTCTCTCCTAGTCTTCATGATCCAACACTTTTCGTTCACACTTCTCCTCGTGGACGTACTCTTCTTCTCTATGTTGATGATATGATCATTTGGTGATGATATGAGATCGTGTCGCGATCCAGCACTTTGTCAGTGATCATCTTGGTGACAAAGGATTAACTTGTCAATGCCTACAGATTGTAGACTAGGGTTTTGCTAGAAGTAGAGGGCAAGTAGATCTCGAAGGTTCAGCGAAAAAGTACTCGACGATTATGAAAACTAGGGTTATGTTGACAGTAGATTCGATCCTTTCTTTGTCCCTCGACTCCCCTTTATATAGAAGGCGGAGCCGAGGGTTTCGTGGTACACAAGTTACAGAGTTCGGGAGGGTTTCGTACCTAACCCGTAAGATTACAAATCTCTATCTTTCCTAATACAAACTATCTTTCCTAATCACTAAATGGGCTTCCGAGTCTTCTTATTCGTCGAGTTCTGGGCCTTCAGTAAACCCCGGGTACCATCTTTGGCAGGCCCATTGGGGATGCCTATGTCAGTAGCCCCCGAGATTTTTCTTGAATCGAAGAATCGGGGGGAAAATCTCTAACTTTTACTCATCACATAATCTTCGATATGCAAACACTATTTTGTACAGGGATAACGGTAGTTGGGGTTGGTTCATCTGACGGACAGGTACGAGTTAACTGCTCGAGTGGCAATCCGCAAAACCTATCAAGATCACGTCCCCGGACATGATCCTGGATCACTGGTGTAAACTCGACAGGTGCCGCTAAGGTCTTACCATTCGTCGAGTCCCAGTCATATTTTATCGGTACCTAACGCGCCCGTTAGGATTTTTCTTCGCATTTGTTGATACGGAAAATAGTAGTAATCCGCCGTCGGGAGACGGTGCTACGCCGCTCGTAACGGATCTCGGGTCTTACTGCAGTTTTGCGTATTCGTAGATTTATTCGGCGACTTTAGCGCCCGAATATATTACCGAGTGCGTTTTCGGTTGCCGGGAATATACATTTTATCGAGTCATATTGATGACTTATTTTGTCTTCCCGATGGGGAGTATATGTAGAGTTATCTCTGTGTAACTCGAAATATACTCACTTCTCTTTTATAATTTCATCGCACACGAACAAAGCTCCCGATGGGAGTAGCCCCCGAGGCTACAGCCAAGAACTTGTGCTTGGGTGTAGGCTCCACAGATTAGTATCCTTTGCCGCTTTATTTATAATCCTTCTCGGTTTTTTATATCTATCGGGTGCGCGACCAGCGCTCCCGATGGGAGTAGCCCCCGAGGCTACAGCCAGAACAAATGCTTGATCATAGGCTCTCGCCATTTCTATCTTGTCGACTCGAATTTTCTTTTTTCCAAAGTAGCCCTCGAGCGTTTGGGCAAAAACTTGTATTTGATCAAAAGCTCCCGAGATAATCTTATGTTGTCGATAAACTTTTGAAACCTCATAGTCGAATTTTCTTTTATCTTGACGACGTCACTGCTGATGATAACCACGATTTCTATTTTGGAAACTGACCATTACCGTTTCTTTTCGCTGCCTTGTGGGTCCCAATTCCTGATCTAACGGACACGTCGCGTGCAAGTGGGGACACAGTTCTCCCCTTTTTCGGCACACGCCCAGGAATCCCCGCCAATGTTAAAATACCTTTTACCCTTGTTTCTCGTGGCATCATCTCCCGCATTCTTTTTCCATCCAATGGTCCGTCGCTTTCGCCGCACCTCTATATAAGATCCCCTTCTTCTTCCTCGAACACTTCCGCTCGCGCCGTCTCCCCGCTTTCCTCTCGCGCAAAACTTCCCCGCGCTCTCCTCCACAACCTCCCAGAGTTTTCTCTTCGCAGCTACACCTCCTCGCCATTGCTGATGCCACTCCGCCGCTGACCAGGCACAACACACCTGATTCATCAATGGCTGCCGCGGGATCTAGGAGCTGCGGAGTGGGAGAGGTCCAAGATCATGAACCAGACCCGAATTCTAAAGAAGTCGGGACGTAAGAAAACCCAAAGCGGTTTGTTTCCAAGAAGAAAGCACCCAACCCCTCCAATGGGGTATCGGGGAAACTTTTTGTTGATCACCTCATCCACGGCCTTTCCGCCCCTATTCACCCTTTTCTTCGGGGGTTACTTTATGTTTATGGTCTCCAACTTCATCACCTTACACCAACTCTATTCTTCACATTTCCATCTTCATCACCCTCTCGCGAAGCCTTCCTTGGTGTCCAGCTCAATCGGGCATTATGGAAGGCATTTTCTTCGTCGCTGTAGAATGGTTTCGCTAATGTCGCCATAATATAGGCGGCGCTTGTTATTTCTGTTCGCTCCTCCGTCAACTACTTCGACGTCAAACTCCCTGACTCCGTTCATGGGTGACAAGAAGTGGTTATATATTCGTGAAGAAAACCATGGTCTTTCGAAGACAACATTCCTCCTTTTGACGGTGCCGAAAAACTTCGTCGCCGTTCTTGGGACGTAGAAGCTACCGAGGAAGAAAGAACTTCGACAGAGGCCCTCATGACTCGCATCCATGAGTTGCAAAATACTCTCGTGGAAAAGAATTATCAGGCATCCAAATTACGGCGTATTTCCTTAGGACTAGAGCGCAGCCTCTTCAGGCTCGCAAACCCTCTCTGGAATTATGTTGGCGACGAGGACACAGATCGCTTGTCGATGAACTGGAAGTCAAGGATTTGGACAGGCTTATTCGAAAAATTTCATCTCCGAAGAAGAAATATTCTATCCCTTCCACTTATCGTGTAACACCATACGCCGCCAATGCGCTTCCCAAGGTAAACATTGTCGCGTAATTTGTTATTGCCTTGTTTTTGTGTTGTTACTCTTTTTTGACATTCTTCCTTATGTTTATTCAGGACTACCCAAATCTTGTTTCACTTCCTCCCCTTCAAGGTGGGGAAGTCGAAGAAAGGGCCGTTATCTCCGACGATAACCAAGATGCCCCCTCTTTGGCAAATGAACCCGCAGACGAAAATCTACGGGATCCGACGAAAAGGAGGATGCCTCTGACGCCGCGTCGGCACTATCTCCTCCTCCTGCTGTTTCTCCAAAGAACAAAAGGAAAGGAATGATGCCGAAGATCCCGGCTCCAAGGTCGGAGAAGCTGTTCCTTCTCACCAGAAAGGTTATGATCCATACCTCGAGGCTCTCATCAGTTCGTAAACCCTCTCCCCGTTTATTTGTACTTGAAGATTTTTTGCCTATCTTGCTTTTTATATTGTCTACCGGCATTTACTCGTAGTGATGATGAAGAAGAAGTACCAACTGCTGATGTGGCGGCTCTCGAACGAGCACGTCACATACATTAGTCGCCTCGGAGACGCCAGCTGAAGGAGAAGAAACCGCTCCCTCGACGTAACGTCTGCGCCATACTCCTTCCTTCAAGCCCCTTGTCCCTTCACCAAAAAGGGCAAGGGTTGAAACAACTCGAGCTTACTTCTCTTCAATCGAGTAGTTTCTCTAACCCTCTCTTGATGATGGGAGTTCCGGAATGCGCTTGTTACTGTCTATATTTTCTTCATTTACTTCTAAGTGTCATCATTTTTCCCATGCCGACATTTTCTCTCTTTGTCCTTCTTTGATAGCCTACGATCAAAGAGCTTCTTCTCTTCGCATTGGTGCTCAATTCATTGGGTACCGTGATTATGCTAGCAAAACTGAAGGTAATGCTTCGTTACTTCTCTTTTGCTTGTGCTTTCTTGCTATCTTGTTGTCGACGTTTAACTTTCTTGGTAGTAAAACCTATGGGGTCAACGAACGTGCTACAATACACTTGCTCAAAAATTGGGAAGTGAGGAGGCTCGTAAGAAGGCCGAGTCGGATGTTGTAGCTAAGCAAGAAGCTGACAAAGCTAAGGCTGATGCTGCTGGTGTCGAAGATCTTCAAAAGACTGCATGATGCCGAGACTTCGCTAAGCGATCACATAACTGCTTAACTCGCGAAGCGGCTATCACCAAACGTATAAGGACACAAAATCGTCGCTTTGTCAGTAAGTATCTGCACCATTTCATATTCTTTGGATTTTTCTTGTTTGCACTTGTTTGTTGATCAAATTTTCTATTTTTATTTTGACAGATAGGACTCCTCAAGAATTTGAACTTGAAGATCCCGAAAATGATCCTCTTCTGACGCCGTTTCATTTCTTGAATTTCATGGGACGGAGGCACGGAAGGCATGGATGAAGCCAGGGCGGGGTTGTCGAAGCTTTTCCCTACTTCTTCCCGAAGAAAGAGGAGCTCCCGACTTTCCTTGGTCTTGCCAAGTGCTTTAATCCTCCAGAAGATCTTGTCAAGATGCGCCATGAGAACATGAAGGTTGCCGTTGAAAGCACCGTTGCTCTAGTTGCCGACAGTCACTGACTATTGACTGGGCCAAAGTTGGTGACACGGACAGATAGAGCAAACAAAGTGGCGATCATTGATCAAGGCGCCAAACCCAACACGAAGAAAATCCCGTCTATCTCGGGATCAAGCCATCTTCGGCTCTCTCGTCAAAGCCGGAGGTCTAATTGAATGCCTTGCCTTTTCTACTTTTGCTTTCTTTATTGTTGTCGCCATTCTAGCCTTGGCGACAATTATTCTATTAGACCTTTTGGAGAACTTCGTTTGTAATGACCATGTAAACTTTCTAGAAAGCAATGAAATTCCTCTTGGTACTATCATTGATCCCGGGATTTTCTTTTCCAGTTAATATTTGATAATTATTCAACCAACCCTTGCTCTTCCGACGCTGTGCCTGCGTCTTCCTTCTCGAAGAAGGTAAAAACCCATGATAATCTCCTTGAAGGTTCTTCAAGCAAACCTGTGTCGGAAGATTCACAAGAACTTCGACAACAACTTCAATCCATGAAGAAACAAACTTTGGCAATGATGGAACAATCTCGGAAAGCATCTGAAAGAGCTTGCTCTTCGTCAAGCCAAAGAGGCCATGGCTGCCAAAGATGTCCAGCACCAGCGACTCGCGACAGAACTTCATCTCGAGCTTCATCAAGTGCATCGACGTCGTCTTCCAAGGCTTTTCTCGAGACTTCTTCATTATATTATGTAATTCTTGGGGAATCATGCTCGATTTCTATCGGCAGGACTGCTTCAGCTCCATGGAAAAACGGGGTTTCTCGTGTCGCCGTATTTGGTGTTGTTCGGATACTCCACAACACACTTGGCAGCTCCTCCCGGCCAAGTATGCCGAGCTTTTTCCAAAGGTCCTAGCAGGCCTTTCTTGATGCCATTGCAGATAATGCCATTGGCTTTCTTGACTTGTCCATTGGTCTCAGGATGTGCGATACGCAAAACTCAACTTAATGCCCACTTCGGCGCAGTATGCTTTGAACTCCCTGGACGTAAAGGTCATTGTCCTGTGACGATGCTATGAGGGACTCCAAATCGAAGACGATGCTTTCACGAACTTAATCGCCGACGCACCATCCGGTGAATTTCATCGGCTTTGCTTCGATCCATTTTGTAAATTTGTCGACAGCAAAAGCATATACTCATAACCTCCCGGCGAAGCTTTTGTGTAGTTTCCCCACCATATCGAGACCCCATTGGGAGCCAAGGGCCAAGATAGTGGGATAGGATGAGTTCTGCTGCAGGAGAGTGAGGTTTGGCGGCAAATCTGTGGCATCTTAAGTTCTCACTATTTCCTTTGCGTCCTCACTGCTGTTAAACTAATAAAATCCTGCTCTGAAAGCCTTAGCCGCGATAGCCCGGTTGCTCGCGTGGTGCCCGCATATCCCTGCACATTTTTCAGGATAATTCTTCCTTCTTCGGGTGTGTCTGACTTAGGCCTGGGCATTGGCTTGTGGCAACTCTGCTTATGTTGAAAGCTTTTGATCTCCGATTATTCTCCTTGCTTCAACTGGATCCGTCGGGTATCATTTTCCTTAGGATATATGATACGTAAGCTTGCATCCTAAAACAAACATCATGACTAGCTCTTGCTCTTCTTCTTCTTCTGTGTTGTGTCTTTGGCGATACTCGAGGGTTTCTCTTTCTTCTCCTTTGTTTTTGCTGGCTTTGTTGCTCTTCTCTTCCCAAAACACGACTGGAGGAATCGCGAGACACCGTGGACCCGATGTTTGCAAGAACGTCAGTTCGTCGTTGTTTCCATCCTGCTGATGGTTTAATTCACAACGTCGAATAGCTTCTCCAGCCCATTGTACACCTCTTTGTATGCTATCATACTTTCTTTGACTGCATCGTCATGACTTGCTGTGTCACCAATTGTGAGTCGCCAAAATTTTTCAGTCCACCGCATGCTTTCGCCATCTTCATCCCGTGTATGAGCTTCAGATTCTGGTCACTAGACGTATTTGGGAACGCTATCCGCAAACATATTTGACCCATTTCCGCCTCAGTGGGATACCAATATCACGCCGTTCCAAGACTCTCCCAACCTTTGGACCCGTCTAAGTTCATGGTCCAGTTCTCACAAACTGAGGCCCCGTGGTTTTGTAGTCTCATCCCACTGCAATGATCTGTAAAACTGCCATTTTATTGCTTTTTCATACGAATGTCCCGAGGAGAAAGTTCTATTCCCCAAAGGGAGACACGGCCCGTAGCTTCTCAGTTGTTTAGTGGCATTTGACAAGGGAGCTTCATTGACCACCATTATCGGGTGCGCCGAAAATAGTGTCGCACTTTCTTGCCGTGGACACCACACAGGTGCTGTGGCTTTCTCATATTGCGGGTACTGCTGTTTTGAAGGCGACGATTTCATTCATGAAATATAATCGCCTTGAACTCCATGAAGCTGCCTTCTTCTTCTCTCACTACTAGGACAGCTGACGACCGCGGTGTGGCTGCAATGTATAAGAGGAGAGGTTCTTTCTTTTTCGGCCACCAACATCGGTGGTGTCGAAATTGCCCGCTTGAGGTTCTCGGGCTGCCCTATCTCGTTTCCTCTGTCTTACTGGAATTTTTCCCCCTGATCAATGCATAACCAGTAGCGCCTCAGCCCGGCGACGAATCTCGCTAAAGCTGCACTCAGCTCCGTTATTGTATTTTCAACTTTGTTGGCTTTCTCATAGTCACTATGGCATGGATTTTTTCAGGGTTAGCTTCAATCCCTCTTGCCGATACTAAGAACCCGAGGAGCTCTCATGAACTCCAAAAGAGCACTTTGCCGGGTTTAGGTCAGCTTGAGACAGAACTTGCCGAGGTTATCGAAGGTTTCCTCTGATTCTAGAACAGAGTTGACCTTTTGATGTTATTAATACATCATCAATGTATAATTGTACGTTTTTTCCAATCCGTGTTGCTAGGCACTTCGCATCATCCGCCGATATGTTGCTCCCTTTTAAAACCAAAGGGCATTGTTTTGGTAGCAAAACACACCATAAGGTGATGAACGCTGTCTTGGCTTCATCTTCTTTCTTTTTAACTAATTTGGTTATAACCAGTAGTATGCCCGAAAAAGGAAAGACGTCACACGCGTGAGTCATGACTGACCATCCTGGGAGGGGAAAGGATCCTTGGGACAATGTTTACCGAGACACGGAAGCTCTAAGCACATGCGAAGGATCATCAGGTGTTTTTTCAAGCATCTATCACCGGGTTAGCTACCCACGTGGCTTCGGCAGATATTTCCCTGAACCAGCATCTTCGAGTCGATCTATTTCAGATAACATGGCTTTGCGGCTAGGCTTCGAAAAACGCCGGGTTGCTTTACCGGTCTTGCGAGAGGATCCAATTTAGGTGGTGCTCGCAAGTTCCCCTGGGTACTCCTGGCATGTCGCCTGGACACCATGCGAAGATTTTCATGCTCACGGAGGAACTCGACGAGCTGCTCTTTCCTATGCGACATCCATGTTTGCGGCAATGGACAGTCGTTTTTGGATCTCGTCGGGTGATCCAGACTCTCTTTAACTCTTGGTTGCACCTGGGAAGTTGTCTTGGAAGATCTCCACTGGCAGCACATCATGAACTGCTGAACCTTGGCGCCGCATATTCGTTTGCATCCCGAAAGTTTCCGATAGTCGATGAAAATCCTTGTCGCATTTATCGAATAACGCGAACTTCTTTTGATTGTGATAGGTCCCTTGGGTCCAGCAACCTCCACAATGTAATGAGTATGAATGCAGGTACCGCCATAAACCTGGCATAGGCAGGTCACCCCAACAAAGCATGATATTGCGACGGGAAATCCACAACTTCAAACCCCAGTTTTTCTATTCCGTAGTTTTCTCGGGTTCCAAACCGAACGTCGAGGTTGATTTTGCCCAATGGGTAACTGGGCTTCTCTGGTGTAATCCATGGAAACGCGTATCCATTGGTTTCAAGTTTGCTAGAGATATGTTCATTTTCCTCAATATCCATAACACAGGTTTAAGCGCTGCCGCTATCTATGAAAACTCTCGACACGTCAAACCCAGCGACTGCGGGTAAGATGAGTGTCGATTGTCCCGGTCGAGGAACTTGCCGCGGATGGTCCGCGATTGTGAAGCGGATGTCTTGCCCCTCAATTTAAGTACCGACTGTTGGTGGAGGTATCTTCTATGAACACTTGTCGCGAGATTACCTTCGCGCCCGTTTGATGGCCTAGTCGAATCATCAAGATCGCACCGTGCTAGAGTTGGGGTCAACGCATGGAGGTGGATGCGGTGCTGCCGCTATTCTAAGCAGGTGCCGATTTTCGTCCGTAATTGCGTGGAGGAGGTGGAAGGTGTGGATCTCGCTCCTTGGCCCCCCGAGGGTTTCTGTTATGTGCTTGGGCATTTGCGATTCCTCGCTGCTCGCAACATTGCCTGAAAGTTTCTGCAATCTTTCTGGAGATGTCTGACTGCCTCTTTCCATTGTTGTCAAGATAAAATGCATCCTGCACGGACTGCTCATCATCTCTTCGGGGACACATGGTGCTGTCTTTGGAACCTTGGTCCATTGTTTTGTCTGTTGTCGCGAGAATCACTTCTATTGTCGCCTTGATGCTCGTTACCCTTTTGGTAGTCGTCTCGACTGTTTCCTCCCTCCAAAACCAGCCGATATATGGCCGGAGCACGTTGTTGTAGAACCGGCGAGAAAAATCGCCTTCTATTTTTGATAATTTCACCCTCCTCTGGCGACCCGTGTCGCTTGTTGTATATTGCGCCCTCCACCTGCCCATTTATTGGCTATCTACATGAGTGCTGATATGGTCTTAGGGTTAGTTCTACCTAAGTCCTCGACAAAATCCCCTCTCGGATCCCCGCCACGAACGCATCTATTGCCTTCTCGTCAGATATATCTTTTGCCGAGTTCTTTATGATATTCCACCGATGTATATACTCATCGACTCGCCGTGTTTTTGTCGACACGCCTGATACGTCTCCAACGCGTAGGTTTCTTTGCAGTGGATCGGAAGTTGTTCACGAAGGATGTCCTCAAAGTTATCCCGCCTGTCGATGGAATTTGGGGGAGTTTCTTTATCCAAGATCTCGCGGCACCGCTCATGTGAACGATACATTGCATAGCTGTTGCTCTGGTTCCTCCTACCACCACCATCTCGAGATAATCCACGCAGCCAATCTTCGGGATCTTGCAGGCCCGTCGAATTTCTTGAAATTTTCAGGCTTGAACCCTTTTGGGACTCGAGTCTTTCGAACTTTCGTGAAAACAGTGGGAGTCCGCACATGTCTTCTTCTTCAGCAACTTCTGGTGAGTGCTGAAGCTCCCTTCTTTCTTGTCGCGCTTCCGTCCACCCTTACTTGGACTGTTGTTCTCTTGCTCCACTTGTTCTTGAGGGGTCTTGAACTGCGGTGGGTCTTGGACTATTTTGCCTAGATTTTCTTCTTGAGGCGTTGTTGCAAACGCCGTTCCCATTACTCCTACTCCAGCCATTGCCATATTGAACAATGGTTCTCTGGGGTCCCCAGGAGGTGGTCTGCCAGATGTAAGTCAGGCTTGCCATGTAACCTGCTTCGGCGTTTTTGGGATGATATTTCCTTCTTTCATCAATCGACATAAAGGACATGTCGAGATTTTGATTATGTTTCCTCTCTCTCGTCTGGTATGTTTTGTAACCGTGATATCATTTCCTCCGAGCTTCTCTCCAGACTATCTCCGGTTCCCAAAGGCGACTTAATCCTCGTCGGGCGCTCGCTTGATGCAACTGTTGCCTTTTCTCCTATTCAGGTGGATGCCGTCTGTTTTTCCAACTCTCTCGCTCACCCGAGCAAGTCTATATTGATATGCTTGAAGTTCTGGTACAGTGGCAGTGGTGGTCATAGGTTCTGAACCATCCATGGCTTTTGCAGCCCTATCCCACGTCATGGAGCTGTACTCTTCTCGAGGTGAAGATCCAGGATATTTAGTGCCTATGCCATGTCTGAGATCAGCGGGGTCGACGTATGGATTTCCCAAATCGTTGAAAGCCTCCGACGTTTCTGGCTCCGATCGGCCTGCCCCTTCTATCGCGTAAATCTGATATTTTGCATTTTGATTTTTGTCAGATTGGTGAAACCATCATATAGAGTGGTGAAGACCTTCCGATGGCGACAGATTTGTCGATGAAGTTGGCTGAGCGACGCCTGCCGGAGTCGCTGCTTACAAAGGAGTCCGCACGACCGAAGGATGTGTTGGCCGAAGATCTTGGCGAGCTCGCTGCTCGCCGGGCCGAGCGTGTCGTGGCGCACGAAAACTCGTCACTCGACGAAAGTTAGAATCGATCGCTGAAAATTCACGAGATCGGAACTTCGAGACGGTAGGATCCTTCTTTGTTGACGCCAAATCAATTTCTCCGAACTAAGTGATGATGGCCCTCCAGAGTAGGGCATGCATCCATACTGGGAGGGCGGGTGAGGAATAAATTGACTAGATCAGTTTTTC